>JAKTYO010000238.1:0-122581 GCA_030578735.1 Metschnikowia noctiluminum | reverse complement strand
GGCTACTGCAAAACTTTGCGAAGCCACTCATCTCAGTGGTCAGCTATAAAAGAAAAGTTTCACTTTTCTTCTTTTAAAACCTTTTCTACTAATGGGAGAGAGTCCTCCCATAACTCTTCTCATGACCCAGACTCCTATGCCCCGCTTAAGGAAGCTCTCAGGGAGATAGGTCCTCTCCTATCATTTCTCCAATTGACCTCCACTACTCGCTCTGATTTAAATTCGACTCACATGTGCCTTAGGAGGGTCCGTCGACACATGGGATACCAGTCTATAGCATTGAAACTGCACGCAGTAGGCGTACCAGTGTCAATGCTCGCTTTGTGCAGAACAGACTTCAACAAGCAGCGGGTGCACCAAGTGCATTCCGAGGTGACTGGCGCTTGCGGTCATACAAAAGGTGTGCATCATAATCCTTCTCCAATTGTTCGAGGGTGACCACCTTGTCATAGTCATCCTTGATGGATACTGATATCTCCTTAGACGGAGAAGACTCAACGTCTACAGCTTCATCATCAGAGGTGCCAACGTCTGAGCTCTCGTATACTCGATTGAACAGTAGACACTATACTTACAATGACTCTTGTTTAGAGATGGTTCAGGTGAACCTCTCAAGTGGTTGGTACCTGAGTCCATCTGTGTGTTATCTTGTTTTAGATATAGCTGATCTTCGATTATGTCCAGAGCTTCTTTTATGATGCTCATTCTTGATCTCGTTCCTCTCAGTCACCGAATCTGGGCCATGCAAAAAGACTTCCTTTGAGTCAGCCGAATATCGACTCGGCTTATCAGAGTTCTTGCTTATGTCCTCGCCGGAAAAAAACATCTAGACTCTCAACGTAACACTCTACGCCAGGGCACCGATAAATACTTCAATTATCTTCGAGATCATTCGATCAAAATATTAGAATTTGCTATTCAATAGTTATTTTGTACACTTTTCCGGAGAGTTTTGGCTGAATGGACAGTCGAGTGTGTTCAGGAAAGTCGTCTATGGATGGTAAGGAACCAAAAAGTCAACACTCTGCGGGGGAAATCAGTCAAAATCCTTCCCCGCAATGCTCGTTAAACAACAAATCCCCTGAAGCCTACCAGCAAAACATATGAAGACAAGACAGCCAATGTTTTCTTGTTTTATCGCCAATTGATTTTTGTTCGGTTTATATTTACGGGGCAGAACTTGCCTAATCCCTCCGAATCGATACAATTCTTTGCAGCTGGTTTCGTAGTTCTGCATGTAAGCCGTAGGATGATTATTCCAGTGTGCGTCGTAAGTTGTGAGGTGTCCAGAACACCTGCTTCGCTTTACAGTTCTCCAATCTCACACCATTCTCCCGAAGGCAACCAAATCCAAAGTAGAGAATTAATACTACTGTTTTGCTTCGCCGGCCCTACATATTTACTACGCCTTCACGATTTGAATACGATTCTCTGACCTTATTCACTTTTAGATCGTACTCGTGATACCACCTCAACTTATTGGCGAAAACTTCAACTCCTTTCCGACCTCTTTGCCTGAACTTCGTCAAACATCAAACGACTTGAAATAGCAATGTCATACCGTGGACCCAACCAGTTCAACAACAATTTCGGCAACAACAATTTCGCTAGCGGTGGTTTTCCCAATCAATTCCATCAACAGCCTTCGCAAGGTTCCTCGATTGGCCCAATGCTGTCTAACTTAAGCGGTTTGGAGAAGGCAGAGGCTTTCTCCAAAAGATTTGAAAATCTCATTGACACCTACTTCTCCCCAGTCAAGCCGTATGTTCCAGCCATCGGCCGCTTGTTCATAGTTGCTACATTCTACGAGGATGCCATTAGAATTTTCACACAATGGAGTGAACAGGTCTACTACTTGCATGTATATCGCAAGATCTGGAATTGGCTCACTGTTTTTTTCCTCGCTGTCAACATCGTCATGATGTTGATAGGCTCAACATGCTTGGTTTTGAGAAAAAAGACGACTTTCGCCACAATTACATTATGCTGTGTCGTATTTTTCCAAGGGATATTTTATGGCTTGATGTTTGACAGCCAATTCCTTTTGAGAAATTTGTCCGTTATTGGTGGGTTGATCTTGGCGTACTCAGATTCTCTCGTGAGAGATAGGAGATCGTTAGCTATGCCAGGTTTGCCAATGCTCAACAATCAGGACAACAGGAAGTACTTTTTGTTGGCAGGAAGATTGTTGATGATTTTTTTGTTTTTGGGATTTGTGTTCTCCGCAAATTGGTCTTTCACGAGAGTTTTTGTCATTTTATGCGGTCTCGTCGCATGTATCTCTATCGTGATTGGCTTTAAAACGAAGCTCGCCGCTTTTGTTTTGACTTCCGAGTTGTTTGTGTATAATTTGTTCGTGAATCAGTTTTGGAAGTACCTGTCGTACAACGCGAACAGAGACTTTTTGAAGTATGAATTCTTTCAAACTTTATCAATTGTTGGTGGTCTCTTGATCATTGTCAATGCTGGAGCTGGTGAGTTGTCGATTGACGAGAAAAAAAAAATATACTAGACTCCAAACAATGTATTGGTTTATTTTTGAATTTTGACCTTGGCGCGGCATCATATAATAGTTGCCTGTCATCAATGAAATTTTGTTGTATCCGCGTATAGTGCGCGCACGCACCCACCCGTGCATTCCATGGAAATAAGCTGTGAGGGGAAATGCAGCTCTCTGCGACCAATACAGCGAGAAAACTTGCAAGTGACTTAGACCCGTTCAGTAGTCATGACTTCGAATGATAAATGTCCCGTAGACCACGATCAGCGAGCAGCATGGATGGGGTCGGTTTTACAAAAAGATGCATTCAACGAGGCTTCACCGGCTCATGCGTCTTTCGCACAGGATCAGCCTAAATGTCCCGTGGATCATAGCGCAAGACAAAGTTGGATAGGAAATGTTTCTGTTTCGACAAAATCCCCTGCGGAGGCTGTAGAAGTTGAATCCGGCTGCACGTCTGAAACAATCAAAAGCGACCCAAAGTACAGTTCCACGACAAACTTGCCGACGGACCGCGAGATAAGTTCAATTCCACGCACAGACAATCGATCTAAGTGGATTTATCCCTCACAAAAACAGTTCTACGAGGCCATGAAAAGAAAAAACTGGTCTCCGCAAGCCGAAGACATGAACACCGTCGTCCCTATTCACAATCAAGTCAATGAGCTAGCTTGGAGACATATCTTGAATTGGGAACGAGCAAACGTGAAGGAAGCAGAACAGAAATGTGGTGGCTTGTCCTTGACCAGTTTCAAAGGAGACCTGAAAAAGTTGACGCCACGCGCATGGTTCAAATCATTTATCTTAGGTCAAGAAAAGCCTTTCGATAGACATGATTGGTTAGTGGACCGCTGCGGAATTACCATTCCTTACGTAATCGATTTTTACAGTGGCGGGGAAAGCGGAGGTGTTCTCGTGGACGTTCGCCCAAAAATAAATTCATGGGAAGGCTGCAAGTTGAGATTTGGGAGAGCTTTTGGGGCTATTTGAAGAGTTATACTTTTCTGGTCATCGAGATGTATCAGCGGCGCCATCGCGCGATGGCTCGGGCCATATGTGAATACTATCAAGGAGCCGGATCATGCATTACTAGGGCTTTTGCTGTCGTCCTCGGAATATAACTTTCAATCATTCTGCAAACTTGCCGCAGACATTATATTTATCAATCTCTATGTCATATACATGTGAACCTGGAAGTAGCCGATCATCTTCCCATGAACTGACCAGACTGACCCAACTTCTGCATATTCTCGCCGACTTGAACATTGGTCTCGAAGTACTTGGAGACACATCTATCTAAACAAAGCGCCTCTTGTTTGTTAACGTCTCCCTCAGCGTATGATTTATTGATGCACTTTGAGTGACATTGCTCAACCAAGGAATTGAACATTCCTGTCACCATGTCTAACTCGGCTTCAGCAGCCAGAATTTTTTGCTGAGATGATATTTGAGGAGAGCCACCTAATCCGAACATTTGAGAATTTGTATTTATAACTTATGTCCTTTCAAAAAGGCAACCATCGGCTCGGTTGAAAAGTTCTTTGAGGAAAAAAACCTGCGAAATGCACGGGTTTAAGAAGCTAAATCACGCGGAGCACACGATGTGCTTTCCATGACGTCTCTCACATGCCTGGAAATGTCAAATGAAAGTGGCCACCCAAAAGAATTGAAGAATTTTCAAGCACTCGCTTGATGCTCTCAAAATCCGCTGCCTTTTCGGGAACAAAATGAACAATGCCATGACAAATTGTGAGCTGCTTTCCGACAATCAGTACACCGCCTCCATTGATGGCCAAACTTGAATTTCTCATGCAGTCATGTTTCATCAAGTCAATAAACCCTGACTTAGCCAGTTCGGTGAGATCGTAGAAGTAGCGTTTGAATTTCCAAACCTGTGATCTTAAATTGAGCACTGGTATACGTAACAAATTTGAGTTCATTAATGAAACCAGTAACTTAGCCAATCGGGATACGTCAAACTTAGAGCTTTCATAAGGTATGCTGTCATAATGCCTCAAAAAGTCATTACTGAATCCTCCAACAAACGCCAAATATTCTTTGTCACCTTCCCAATAAACTGTTGCTTTGTGGTGACAACAGCGAAGCTCAGCATCAACGAGCTTCGCGTTCTCAACTTGCGTCTCTAGTTGAAGCCTCTCGCTATCCTCATCTTCACACGGCCTTTTGGATATCTCATAGTAATCAAATGCGTAAGTGTCGAGCAGAACCCAAGTCTCAGCTTCAAAGTTGAAATAAAAGCAGTCTCCATATACCCGGTATGATTCATCTACACCTCCATGAATGATAAGTCGCATGTTGGCTTGGGTTTGAGACCGATCCGAATCCGCCGCATGAGATGACCCCACGCTGCTCGAAAGAATTTTATCAGAATAATGCCTAATATTGATTGGGCTGCCACCCCCCGGCCCAAGAAAATTGCAGGCTTCGTTTTTCATGCTGGACGAAGTGAGGACATGCGCGAAATAACCCCTGGGTCCGGGAATTGTGTCATTTTTTGGAGAAATTGTGTCCACTAATGCTTCTAGATGAATATCAGACGCGAGAATATCACTCATTATTATTTCCACTTTGAGTAAATCATTAGTGGCCGAAAACCCTTGCCGAGCATTGGCCACAGTATCAAGAATGAACCCGCCGAATAAGTACACACAAACAGATGATATACCTGACTTCTGATCATTATCCTGCATTTCTGAACTGTAGTTGGGTGAGCTTTGGTCTGAATATTTGCAATGATCGTCGATCCTGTTCTCTTCAGCTGAATAAGAAGGCACATGGCACTCGCACATAGCTGCCTCTTCACGAATGTTGGAATGGCTTGTTGATCTGAAGCTGGAGGATGTCGAAGATTTCGCACTTTCAGCGTCATTAGCGTGGAAAATCAAATCCGAGGATTTGGGCGACGTAGCATGTGAGTTTCTAACGCCCGAGGCTGAGGTCGTTAGTGGTTCCGTTTTCTGTTGTCTGGCATGCTTCGAATGTGAGTATTGGTTCAGCAGTGTCGTATTTGACAAAGAGGAATGTTTTGACAGGTTTCGATGAAAAAAGCGACTGGACTTTGCAATAATAGCAGGAACTCTATGTCCCGAAGATGGAGACGCTTCTGAGCTCTTATAAATTTTCTTCGGCTCGCTAGAAGGGCCCTTCTTGCTTTCAGCTTGCAAGGTATAAACTTGAGCAGAAGCGGGATGAGCAAAACTCGTAGATTCGATGCTCGAGTCACGTGTGATGGAATCGATATTCCTTGGTGAGGATTCCTCTTTGGATCCCAGAACATCGGTGCCAATTATCAAAAATTTATCTTTTGACTGGGCGCGGACCTCGGGAGCGAGATCAGCGTCGCTCAACTCCACTACTTTCGAGACTTTTGTCATCAACGAGGCTGCAGAAGTCTGGTTTTCAGCTTGAAGTTTGGATTCCTGCGATATCTGGGTCAATCCCATGGATTGAGAGGTAACTGGCGATGACGATCTAGGCAGTGGAACGGATTGCTTAGAAGATGACAATAATGATTCGCTGCCATAGACACATTCGTTCAAGTTGGCAGACGAAGGAATGTGCGAGTCTGAAAAGCTGCTGTTTTGGACAGATTCGTCGAACGAAAAGTTAGAGCAGACAGCTGTGCCAAGACGCCCACAATATTTCTGTCCAGGTCTAGATAAAAGTGATATTTTTTTGAATGATAGATTGCGCACGTCTAACACGAAGCCGCTGTCATTTGTTGAAATGCTTTTTTCAACGATCCATCTACCTTTTAGCCTATCAAATTCGACTTTATCCACATTTATTTTGAAGCCGCCGCAGAAGAATACTTGAAATTCAGAAATTTGAGTACCTCTCATGTCGCAAAATTGTCCCGCTTCAAAATTATCAAGGCATGACTTAGAGTGATCGTGGACTGTGCTTCTTGTTGGATTGAAGAGAAATAAGCAAGGATTTCCTGTAATTAAAGGAGACATAAGTAGATCCTTATTGACAAAGGGCGGCATGTCGCATGGAAAATGTACAGATATGAGAGAAGGGTCTGTCGATCGAGGTATTCCGAGGTTTTTTAGGGCTCTTAGTGGATCTGACTGTAATCCTCCGAAAAAGTATGTCACTTCACCAACCTCGAAATGTGAATGAAGGAAATACTGACTTAGATCCGCATGTGCCTTGACGTTGTCGGGCCGAGTAAACGAAAAGCTGGGCACATGAAGGAGCCCAGAGAAGGAGGATTCGAAATCGTCGCTTTGAAGCATGGCACCTGCTCTAATGCTATCACGTTGATCGTTCAGTGAGTATGTAATATCGAGCGAAGAATGCCTTGACGACCAACCAGCGCTAACGTCTGTCAAGGTGAAATCAGGAACCAAATATGCTTCGTTTGCCGAGCTGTCCTCAGAATTTGGATGAGATGTGTAGGTTATGAGAGAGTAAGTCTTGGGAGCTCCATGTTTCCAATCTTGAGAGTGCTCCTCTTTCTCACTGAACAGTCCGTCGGGGTCTCCACCCAGTGTCCGCTTCATCTCTGGAAGGGCTGCGTTGGTATTCGCAAAAGTAAAGCCTTTATATAAGTGGGTGTCAGGGTCATGCATTGGAGCAGAAGAAAGCTATTATAATATTTGTATTTTGAGCCTTTTCAAGAAAACCAGATTCTTTCCGCAGCGCGGATTGGTTGTAGATCGTTGATCTCAGATCGTGATCCACTGTGACTCCGGCGTCAATTTAGTGATCAGCTTTGAAGAGTCCTCAGTCCTGCTGTGGCCTTAAGCTTTTAGTTCAAAAGGAATTTTAAACGTATCCCCAAGCGGCTCTATTCGAATGATATCTGCCAGTGACCGAGCTCAGTTTGTCGTCGTCTCCGGTAATCACTCAGTAGTGGTCCCTGACACTGCGAAAGCCAGCCAAGCTAAATTATGCGCCTCGTCAAAATACGCGGGCACGTACAGTCTCAATCTCAAAGAAGCCTCGCTAAAATTATATTTCTATTTGGCAAGTAAATCCTATAAGATTTAAACATATCAGTATTGACTTCAACAAGGGGTTGGACCTAAAATACGGTACATGTGACCCCACATTGACAAATATTTATGAAAAAAAAAGACGAGTTAATCACATCTGAAAACTCACACGGGCGCGTAGTCAGTTAGATACGCTAAACGTCGTGTGGCTCGTTAGCGCTCGAACTCGAGAAGTTGAAGTAATGCAATCTCTTTACAAGCCAATGTAATCTTCTGACCCCTCCTCTATCAATCCTTGAGACTCCTCGGTTAATTCGAGCCATGTCACGGAAGCGAACACTTTGTCGAGCTTCGTGGTTGCTTTCAATTTCTCGATTTGTGATGAGTCCACAAATAAGCAAATAGCATCATGCCCCCCTGCGCCTGGAACTACACCCCCTAAACACCCTGGAAGCTCCTCGCATCTATCAAGGAGATGTTTTTGCGCGAGCGGCTCGATATCAGCCCCCGATCTCAGAGTCAACAACTGTAGTCCTTCCCTGATAGCGGCAATGCAATTGGAAAGAGACATGAAGAGGGTACCTGCCTCAAGAGCCTGATTGTACAGAGATGGGCTATCTCTATAATGTTTGTTCAATGTTTGCAACTCGGTCATAAACCTTGTGTTGGCGGTATTTAACACCTCGTAGACTGAGTCGCAATTTTCATCAGCTTTTCTCCAGTTCAAAACCTGTGAGACTAGTTTAGGTGTTTCGGAGCCCCCATGGACATCGCCCATAATCAAGCGAAGTCCGGGAGGAAGAGAGCAGCTTTCATGAAGTAAATCCCAAGGCACGTTGACGATTTTTTTCACCATAGAATAAAAATTGCTAGAGTTTTGGCTATCCAAAAGCTCGCTTATGATCTGTGGCTGGAATCGTCTGTAGATGATGGAACCATAAACTGCAGCCGCGACATCAAATCCAGACCCTATTTTACCTTGAGCACCACAATGCGCAATTTGAGACACATTGTGTATTATTTCTGAAAGCTGAGAAAGGGACCTATCGAGGAATGCTGCGAGTAAAGCTGCAGACACCACAGAAACAAGGCCAGCAGACAGACCCATGCCAGTCTTTGGGACTTGTTCAATTGGTTTATCGTGATAAAGAAACAGCAATTTCAGATTGCTGGAAAACCGTTTTTGTGCGTTTTCTTGAGAGTGGAAGCCAGGATCCGAGAATAAGGTAATGTGATAATTGAATACTTCTGTAGGCTCAACGTAAGCGAGAACGACCCTCAATGTCTCTTCCAAAAAAGGGTTTTTGCCCCCGAGTGTATTTTCGATCTCGTAAATGGCCGTTGACTTCGTAACTTTGTACGTCCACTGCCCACCGAATTGAGGTGAGACGACTGTCAATTGAGACTGGTCATCCAATACATGTTTTTGTTCAATACGAGCATGCATCCTGCTAGAGAGTGCGGTCACATATGCACTGTATTGAGGATCTAACACCAAGTATCCGCCAGCCACGAGGGCCTTACCCGGTGCTCCAAATACACGCGCCATTGCATCAATCTCTTAGCTTTTTTTGTGACAAGGAGAATCAATAGCCGCAGAGAAGAAGCCAAAGATGGAACCATTCAGTGTGCAGAGCTGTGAAATGGAGATGCGCGTTTCAAAGAAGCGAAAGCCTTGGTCAATTTACTCATGCCAGATTAATATCCTATATTACGCATAAAGAATCTAATACAGAGCAAGGCTCAAAAAAACTGAATTTTTGATGGTTACGAGATCACAAATCTTCTTGATTCAGCTGACATGACTCCAACCAAGAGTGTGGAGGTTCGAATTAGAAATAGTGCCTATAGTTTGGCTCACAGGCTCTCTGCTAACTAAAACACCCGTACAGCACCAAACAGTAGATTAGCATTGAGCCAGCGTGCCAGACACTAACACAGAGAAATTGTCTCAAAAGTTATTCTTTGAAGCTCGGGGCAAAATTCAATTACATACGAAAACCGTGTCGAAACCTGAAATGTCTGTTGATCAGTGGAAAAAATCCAAGACGATTGGCATAATCGGCCTTGGTGACATGGGTGCCATGTACGCGGAGCGATTTTCGGAAGCGGGATGGAAAGTCATTGGTTCAGACAGGGAGGACAAATATCTGGAGACTCTTGAAAAATACCTAGATTATAATTTTACGGTACTACCCTCAGGACATCATGTTTCCAGGCTTGCAGACTACATCATTTACAGTGTGGAGGCCGAAAATGTAAGATCGATTGTGAGTTTATATGGCCCTTCGACTAAAGTTGGAGCCATTGTTGGGGGCCAAACCTCGTGTAAAAAGCCTGAAATTGAAGCTTTTGAATCATTTGTTCCCTCGGATGTCGATATTGTCTCTTTGCACTCTTTACATGGTCCAAAAGTTGATAGTACAGGCCAGCCATTAGTTCTTATCAATCACAGGTCTAAATCTGAAAACTTCGAGTTTGTCAAGTCTATCGTCGCTTGCTTGAAGTCCAAAGTTGTTGAGCTTTCGGCAGCCGATCATGATAAAATAACAGCTGACACACAAGCTGTGACACATGCTGCCTTTCTATCGATGGGAACAGCATGGATGAATATAAATCAATATCCATGGGAGACGCCCAAATGGGTCGGAGGAATCGAAAATGCTAAGATCAATATTTCGCTTCGAATTTTTTCCAACAAATGGCACGTATATGCTGGTTTAGCTATCACTAATCCGTCAGCTCATGAGCAAGTACTTCAGTACGCTCGATCTGCGATGGAATTATTCACATTGATGATCGAAGGAAAACAAAAAGAATTCAAAGAAAGGCTATACACAGCTCGTGACTTCGTTTTCAAACACAATAGTGAAGACGAATCTCTTTTGTTAAATGACTCTATTTTGGAAAGATTTTCATTGAGTAAGACACCGCCAACTTATGTCTTTCAGCCCAACTCACACATATCCTTGCTAGCAATTGTCGATAGCTGGCATAAGCTCGGCATTGTACCATACGAGCATATGATTTGTTCCACACCACTTTTTAGAATATTTTTGGGGGTCACCGAGTATCTATTCCGCAGCCCGAAGCTTTTGGATCAATGTATCGAATTTGCAATTCATGACACATCGTTTCGTCATGATGATTTAGAATTCACTTATGCTGCTAGAAGCTGGGCTGAGATCATTGCTCGGGGGGATTACAGATTGTACGAGAAATCTTTTGTGGAGGCGCAGAACTTTTTCAGCCCCATGATTCCGGAAGCAAACGCCATTGGAAATGAAATGATCAAGACAATCCTAGAGCGGGTTCGACAAAGAGAGAAAGGAGATAAATAAGATTATTCGATGGCCCTGTAAAAGAGAACCGAAAAGTATGAAAAACAATGGAAATGAGTGTTCAAATGTGCTACACAAAATAGCATAAAGTCGACATAAATCTCATTATTTCGAGATAATAGATAAGAGCGATGAGAAAAGATTAGGAGCACACCCAAATTTTCATCAGTATGAGCCATAACAACATGTATTATACCCTTCAAATATGGGCTTTTTCGTCTCACAAGAGCGTGAACATTGTATACAATGTTATGGGTTCTTCATACGGTCAATGGTGTGCCTGTATCCTTTCTTCAGACATGTGAGCTTCAAAAACTGAATAAAGTGTGATCATCACAATTGCTCGTCTTTGATAACATCCATCAACCAATCCAACCCCTCAGTCAATCCTTCTCCTTTGATAGCGCTCGAAGCAACAATGCTCCAGCTACGATCCTTCAATTCGGTCAAATTGAGAGCTTGTGAAACTTCAGCAGCTGTGAGGGCGCCAGGCTGATCCTGTTTGTTGGCAAAGACAAGTAGTGCACTATCTAGTAACTCCTCCTCTTTTAACATCATATGGAGCTCTTTGCTTGCAACATCTATACGATCTTTGTCCGTAGAGTCCACAACGAATATAACGGCCGCAGTATTGGTGTAATAACATCTCCAATAAGGTCGAATGGAGGTCTGTCCGCCCAAGTCCCAAATATTCAAAGTCAAATTTTTGTATTTTAATGTTTCGACGTTAAAGCCAATAGTGGGTTTTGTGGTGACCACCTCGCCCATTTGCAATCGATAAAGGATGGTCGTCTTACCGGCGCCATCCAACCCCAAAATTAGAATGCGGATCTCTTTTTGCACACCCCATAGCTTGGAAAAAATATTGGTGAAGCTGAGGACTTGTCCCATTGCTATTTATAAAGTTGCTGGATTGATCAGCCCAAGGAGGTTCGGCGGTCTTCCTCGAAAAGCCTGTAAATTTAATCTTTGAAATTGGCGTTTGGCCGCTGTATTTACTGACGACTTATTGAGCACTCATGCGCTGTGAACCGCACGACCATGCGTTGTCAGAGGCTCTGATAGTCTACAAGTATCTTTAAATGCAATGAGAACAGAGCTAACAATGTGGTTAGGCACTTATATTCTTGTCCATGCATGGATTTTAACCAAATAGAAAATATCTTACAAGCTATCTTAGTTTCATGAATTTGTTTCCCGGCCCATTTATGTCAAAAAGGTCACCTGGCTGATCTTGGAATGTACGGATGTTAATCAATACGATCGCTCGCTTCGGCACGCAGCGGGCTCCTCAAATGTTCACCCCGCATTCAGTCGCACATACAACTATAAGCAACTAGGCCCTGTAAACTTGACTTGACATAGCATCCTATAAAGCAATAAAAATGGAGCCTCGCGGAATATTACGAAACAAAGAGGCGAAGTCAGCAGATGAGACTGGTGAGGAAGAATTTGATCGACAAGAAGTGATTCGCAATACCAGATTAAATGCGCAACTAGCGACTGAATTAAAAAAGGGGGAAGAAATTCGAGCGAAAATCGCCGAAGCCAAAGAGTCCAGTAATGAATCGAGGACAATTCCGGAACATCTCAAATGGGATGAACTCAATTTGTATAGGACCGAGCAAGAGAAGGCCGCCACGATGAAGATTGATGAGCCGAAAACACCTTATGAGGGCGGATTTGACCCGGAGGGCGAGTACTATAGGGATGACGGGGACGAGAATTTAGCATCAGTGGAAATCCCAGAGTTTCTGCTCGGAGAGAGTGAGTATGACTCGCATGATGTACAAGGTCTGTCCCTACACGGCGGCGCGTTGTCACTTGATGCCAAGGAACCTGCACTCGAGGAAGACTCGAGTTCAGCTGAAGTCGATTCCCCTGCTTTACTGGCAGAAGAAAGGCATAAAAAATTTGAAAACATGAGAAAAGCGCATTATCATAATGCTGCCAACCCCCTCAAGCACAAAATCGACATCCCTGATGTGGAGGACACAACATAAATACATCTCCATTGTGTCACGGGAAGGCATGGGCTCGTTAAAGTTTCACAAACCAGGTGAGACATTCTTGGAATTAGATCAGCGAGGTGTATATAGCGGTAATTAATGCTGCTTCAGTGGAGGGACCCACTGTGTGTCAAAAGACCGTTTCCGTAAGACGGTCTTTAATTTAAGATCTACTTGGGCTATTGTGTATAATGATTCATTGAAATGAGTAACAGACAGGCTTTATTTAAACACGCATATGATTGCATCAAACTGACACTGACTAAAGTTATGCGAAGTATTTGATGTGAGAAGCATTCACAGACCCGGCAGTCGTCAACTCGCTGAATGCATTGATAATAGCCGCTTTGGCTTCAGAAGCTTCGCCACCGATTTTTCCGGCGAGATCAGCCAATTGAACGTCGTTCAAGCTCTCAAGAAGTAACTCGAGGTCGGCGTCGATATTGGACGCATTTGCGTCATCGCCAAAATAAGCCTTCTCCTTACCAACACCTCTAACAGCTCTTTTGTTCTTTTTCTTTGCAGACTTGGCGGCTTCCTTGGCTTTCTTCGAGTCTGCCTTGAGTTGAGCTGCATTCTCCTCGGCGGCCTTCTTTGCCGCCTCCTCGGCGGCTTTCTTTTCCGCCTCAGCTCTGGCACCAGCCTCCTTCTCCCACTTCAATTTCTCTTTTTCCTTTTTAGCGGCTTCTTTAAATCCCTTGATTCTAGGGTCCTCGGATTGCGCACGAGAAACAAATTCAATGGTGGTCTTGTTATCCTCCTGCTTCAATTTCTTTCTGTTGGAGATGTTTTTACGTTCAATGTAACGCTTGTGATCCCTGTTAGCGGTGTCATCAGGAACATCGTCGTCCTTGAATTCGAATGTCTTCCACGAATCGAAACTTCCCCAGAACTTGTAGAACGCATCAACCTCCTCTTTCGACGCGTTAGCATCGCCCAACAAGGGAACAGGCTGCTTCTTCGAGAAGTGAGCGTTTGTCTCAAAAACGGGACCCCAAGCCTCAAAGAAGTCGTACGTGCTTTTAGCTGAGGGTGGCTTGACGGTGGCATGCTCGTCAACTGAGTCAAACTGCTGTCTCTTCGTTCCATCCAACATAATCTCGAAGGCTTTTTGGATGATTTTGAAGAAATCATCCTGCTCCAAACCACCAGCGGCAGACTTTTTGTCAGGGTGATGCTTCAACACCTGCTTTCTGTGAGCTCTTCTAATTTGGTCTTCGGTAGCTCTCCATCTCAAGTGGGACAAGCCCAACACGGCATACAAGTCAGCATCTTTCCATTCTCTAGGGTCATGAGCCAACAACTCGGCGGACTGTTCTTCGTCACCCAAGTCTGCGTCTTCATCCTCTTCGACGAGCTTCACGTTCTTCTCGGCTTCTAACTTTTCGAACTCAGACCAGGTGTGGCCCCTTAAAGTTCTGGTGGCGTGCGCCAAAAAGAATCTTCCTACTGGTTCGACTGGACGACGTACAGGCTCAGTGTATGCCTTGACAGATTCGAAAGCGGGAGTTTTGGTACCCAGGAGGGCAGGTAATACAATTGACATTTCGGTGTTGTGTAAAATAATGTGAGTAAAGAAAATTTCGAAAGTGCGAATTGAAAAAAGCGATCTCGCGAAACGGGCGATTTTGCTTGTGCAGGAATGTTTCTGTCGAGATGGACTAAAAGCAAATAGATGGGGTTGCAAAGAAAATGGAGAAAGTATGAAATTTGAATTATATAAAATTTCTATTATTCTTGATTATGTAGAGCGCTTTCAAAATAAATACACGCGTAGAAGGTCAATATCTAAGAGAAAATTGAAATCAGAATCACAGTTATGGAGCCATGGAAAACGTAGCTCTGGTCAGCCGTTTAGAGGGTGTCCTTCCCCCATTATCCTCGCCAAGAGCAGCTAAACTACTCAATGAAACGTTCCTGGAATTTGAAGGTGATGAATCGTTAGAAGAATTTCGCGAAGCGCCCCTCGACGATGACGCTCTAGATAAAAACAGTCTGTTTCTGGAGGTGCTCAATTGGCTCGGACTGGACGTTCCATGTTGTCTGGAAGTATTCTCTTCGAAACGGCGATTGACCTCCGCTAGATCAATCAGTGACCCTGGGAGAGGTGGCATATATTTAGGTGAAAGCGTGTCCTCCACGTTGCTCTTCATGGCTTCACTGTAGGAAGGCACCTTCGACAACGCGCTGTGGTTAATATTGTTTTCTGAGTTTGCTCTTGACAAGTGTACAGGAGAAAACTCACCAGGCGAAAGAAGGCCTGGGTTATTACCGATCTGACTAACCTGACCCGAGCTCCCTGAATGTTGTAAGGCTGGTCTTCCACGCGAAAAGTAGTCGCCAGCTTCTTGTTGATCTCCGTCCAAGTTGAAGGTGGCTCTCCCTGGTGTCGTGGCACGGCTTCCTTCCAGGCCCTCTTGAAGTTGTCGCTGAATACTCAATTGTCTCAAGTTCTCAGATAATCTAGCTGTATCAATCGCAGACATCGAGAACTGCAGCATGTCTCCAGTCGTGGGGCGGTTGTAAAGGGATCTTGGAGTTTGAGCTCCAGAGCTCAGAGGTGAATCCATCGGGGATACATCATTCCAAAGTCGGTCATAAACATGCTGTTCATAAACGGGAGGTGCGACAAGACCTGTGAAAGAGGACGCAGAATGCGGGTTAGACCTCAATGCGCCCGAATCCACTAATGACTCCGCGTTTAGTTGATCAAGGCTAGTTTGAGATACGCCATTTGGATTCGAATTGAAGAGAAATTCTTCTTCCAGAGGCCCTTGGCTGAGATCATCTTCGTCGTCCTCGGTTTTGGCGCGAATACCAACAAATGGGGAAATGAAAAGTTGCACAGGAAGAGATGCACGTAGCTCGGAAGTGTGCCCGTCGGGATTCTTAAGCCCAATCACGAATTTTAACTTATGACGAACTTTCAAATGCGTCTGAATATCGCAGTCCTGTGTACTTTTTGACAAATTAGGTGGGACTTTCAAAAAGGACGTAATCTCCCATTTGTCCATTTGAAAGTTGGGATCATTCTCGTTCGGCGCAGGGATCACTTTCTCGCACACTACCCTCTCAGACGTATGTGGAGGGGGTATGTAGCTCACATATGAATACATTTCCACTAGCGTCATTCGAATTTCACCGAGCTGTAAACCTTTCAATAGAGGAACAAGCATCATACTGATGGGAGTACCTGAACCGATAGCAATGGCCTTTGATGGAACACTCAACGAATACTCCACTTTTTGTGGCCATGTATTGTCTACTGCCATTGTCTCGGAGAGTTCAGCGGAATCTGTCGTCATGGTACGGACAACTCTCGTGTGCTTCTTTGTGACCATAGGATTATGAAATTTACCTCTTTCAATTTGAGCTTCGAATTTGTAAACAACGTTTGCTCCTGGTAAGCCTTCCACAGACTCGGGCATGTCCCCAGGTAATATCGCCTGGAACGGTATTTCGTAATTGCCTTGGACCAAGATATGATTACCCTTCCCAGTGATATTCGAAGAAGAGGAGCTGTGGGATACGTGAGCTGGAACATTTGAGAGATGGGAAAGCGAGGTGGAAGACATGGATCGCAAGGACATCCCTAGATTTTTGAGAGACGTGGTCGACCCTTTCAACGAATGAGTCTTCGACATTGAGAGTGAATTACCAAGCTTAGGGATGTTTGTAGACAGCATTTTGTCCCCAGGAACATTTGCGGAACCAGAGGAGGAAGAATTGGTGTACATGTTACTCAAATACTTGGAAAAGTCATTGCTATCCCATGAGAACTCGTAGACCTTCTTCTCAAACTTCGTGGGTCTGTTGGCTGGAGGTCTAGGTACCTCCGGCCATCGAAGACGGAGTGTTCCATAGAGCTTCAATGTGATCTTTTTCACAGTAATAGGCTCGGTCACCGAGAAGACAATCTTACCGCTGACGAACGCCGATGCAGCGTTATGCTCCGAACCTTTCAAGACTATGACGTCATGATCCATGTTTTTCAACCGTATCTCAAAAAGAGATGTCAGCTTGCTACTATATCTTTGTTTGGGCATGGCTAAATTGGGCTGTGATGGTGGGAGACTTCAGAGGGGTGTGATTCACAGATAATATGCACAAAAGTGGTGATTGGGAAATATGGCCAAGCTTGAGTATTCGAAGCGAGAGGAAAATTCAACCAATATTCTGTTGAAGTGATCGGATAAGTCAATTCGACCAGTTTGTTGCACCGCGTCTATTGGATTGTAGATATCCCAAGCACAGCGTGTTCGTTTATGAGATGTTTTAAGGCGACGACAATATTGGTCAATTTTATCTGGTTGCGAGACTTGTTGGTCATGTGATTCAATATGCAATTTCGAGATACAGCAAGCATGGTGCATATCATATGTGTTACCAATTTAACGAAGCCAAGCGGAAAAATTTTTTCAGAATATCTACTCAAAATTTCTGCCCAAGATTTACATTCCACTGACATTTCGGCTCACGCTCGTCAAACGCAACTGAAGGTGTCTTTTCTTTGGTTGAGGAGCCTGATTCTTCTCTCACGGCTCTGAGAGCAACATTTATTTTGCGCCAAAGAGAGCGCGATCAAACTCCGCCCGGAAAATACTTTGCCGATTGCCTCGTAATATTGTTAAGAATCTTATTTTTTCTGTTCTGGCCAGCAAGATTTATAGCTGGAATGAAAGATTCGCACACACAATAAAAGTTTGGGCAGCTCTCTCGTAAACTGAAAAGCTTGAAGTTCAATTAGCTTTTTTTTTTCTTAAAAGCAACAAATGTTTTTAAAGGTATCGCTGACCCAAGCCAGGGGGCGAAAACTATATACTTTACAAGACCTAAACACACTCTGAAAGAGATTTGACTTGCCTCAGGTTCGAGCCCCGGTTCAATTAACTATGGTAAGCAAGTTGTGTGTAAATTTGACCGATATGCCCGCGAGAACATTAGCATTTTCAGAATCTCTGCAATTTGCTTCAATTCTTTGAACATATAATTGAAGTCTGAAATTGCAACCAAAAAAAACACAACGAGCTTTTTTGGAAAGAAAGAAAAAAAAAATCCTAATACGAAGAATCGACAAGTATTTGAATGGGTTGAATCATAAGGATCGAAAGGGTTGATGAAGAAAAACGGAATAAGTACTCCCCGCTTTCATTGGTTAATGCGGCATGGGTCTATTCAGAAAGTGATTTTCTTCACCCAAGGTGAAAGATCTTCGCTGTCATCTTTTTTAAAAAAACTTTAGAAGCAGAAAATTGACGTTTTTATCAGTACATGAAATACGACGTTCGTTCAGCAAGGCTTAGATACCAATGGGGATTGAGCAATAAAAGAAAAGTAGAGTTCAGCAACACGTGTGACTTCCTTTGGCTGCGAAAAACTCCGGTGATTGGACGTCCAGCGAAAAGTCTACATTTTTTTCTTTTTCAGAGATGCATCATATTACAGGATGCCGTGGAAAGCTTCACTGCAGCTTCTTCCTACCATAAAGTCGGGCTTTATAGTAGTAAGCAAGGGCTCGAAGTGTGCCCACACTGATTTGAAAAGACCTTCGTTTCAGAATACTGGTAACTGGCGATGAGATTATTCTTGGCTCGGACCCCTTTTAGGTGCTTGAATCCAATAGCTATCAATTATTTTACGCAGTAGGATCGACTTCAATCCCTCATGACATGTACCAGCGCCGAAATGTGATCCACGGAGTTCAACCGTTTAATTCGAAATCGATCCCTTTCATCTTTTTGCATTCGATTCTCTTTTTTACATGATGATAATGAGAAGAAACGAAAATAAAAGAAAACTTAGCTGGTCCTTTGATTAAACACTTGCGGAAGGACGACAATCATATATGTTCGCGATTAACTTCACAGTTCGAACATCGTTGTACAGGGCTTGGTAGTTGGCGAATAAGGTTTTAGCCATAACAAATTGTTTTTCAAAAAAATTAAATTTTTGACAGACACTCAAACAGGTTATCAGTTGAAGTCGTCCTATAATATGATAATTCTTTAAAATAAAAAAAAAAGAGACCAGATGAATTTTTCACTCTTAACCCTCTCAAACCGAATCAGGAGAACCTTTTTTTCTTGAAAATTTGTTTGGAGTTGGTATGAATGGCCTGATTTGTGAATTGAGTTTTGAAACATCTTCCTTTGGCAAGCCAGCACGCGAGGGGCGGTGCAGGCGAGAGCCTCACATAATTACGCTTTTCTCAGACATCGCATGTTTATGAAAGCCACTTTCAGCGCATGCGAGCTCTCGGCTCGCTTGGGTGGCTGGCTTGCATACTGTTTTCGGTACGAAAAAAGGTACCGATTTCGCAGCATTGTTCCTATACCGCAATATGCCAGAAACCACGTCTGCCCCTTCCTGCCCAAAACGCCATAATTTGAACGGCTGGCTCTAATGTCCCATTCTGGCTCGTCAGTGCCGCTCTGGCACTGCTGGCAGGCTTTCATTAATACCATGGAGTAACCGGCAAGGTTTGTCGAAGAAGCTTTTTCTCTGCTTTACCTTGGTTCTGGAAACATTTGGGTCGAATCATAGTCAGTCCTGAACTCTTATCTCCCTGAAAAAAAGAGCTACAGAGATTCAACTCAGGTTGTTTATTGCCAATCATTCAGATTTATATCTACCTCACTCTTTCGAAAAGATTCCAACAACGTGATTAAGGGACAATCTATTCGTTGTATACTTTAAGAACCCACTGAACTGCCTTGGAATGAACATATAATCCAAGCATTCCTTCTGTTTGGTTCCAGTCTGTTCCTTGTGAAAGCACATCATGTACCCATCCCCGAGAAAGATAGAGCATACGCCATTTGAAGATAGCGAAAGCCCTATAGAGCTACAGTCAAGTCTTGATGACTTTTTTTCTGTCAAACACCCTCGAAGCATTAAGAGAGCAAAATCCACAAGAGATGCGTTTCCTCCTTCTCATTCTCGTGCTCCCCTGACTTCCATATCATTACAAAGGCGATCGTATCATAATGCCAGAAGCTTGGTTCGGCGTAGGTCAGATGAATGGAGTGGAGTCCCTATCAAATCTACACGTTCATGGAGCCTGTCAGCCGAATCATCCGACTTAGAGTCTCTACCAGACCTCTCCGATTCAATTTCCACAACTGAGTCGATTCAAAGCGCTGTCACACCTATCAAATCGATCAATGTGGCTCCTTTCTTGTTTGATTTCCTGAATCCAGTTGCGGCGAGTAAAAATTTATATCTTGAGCTCAAATCGTTGGAAATTGAGCAGGATAAGCACCCGAGGCCCTCGATTTTCGAAATTCCGGAACTTGTTCATAAAATCATCGAGTATGCAGACTATCAGAATACCACTCTTTTAAAGGAGTCCCTGCCTGTGCGAAGGGGCAATTTCAACCCATCATGCGACTCAGCCTCCAGTGCTGTTGACAAGCAAAATTCGAAGCGTGAAAAAGGTAGCTCACCGGCTGCAAACAGATTTTCAAAGTGTAATGCTTTGTACAGCTGCTTATTAGTCAACAAGCTCTTTAATCGCATCACAAGGGAAGTATTAGGGACAAAAATATATTTTGACCGAGAGCAGACTTATTCTCGCTTTGTGGATAGCGAAATAGGAGTATTTGAAACAATGAAGCCTCGAGCTGTCATGCTCAATAAGTTGTTTCACGCGAAGCAGGCCTCGCTTGAAAAGATTGCCCTCACTATCAACTACTCCTCATTGGAGTGGCTTGAAATTTTTATGTGCCCGAGGCTCAAACCCCCAATATCCTTTTTGCATGTATCATTGAAAACTCTCATTATAACAGGCTCTAAAGTGGCCGATGACTCCCTATTGATTTCCGTTGCCAAAAATTGCCCAAGTTTAGAGGTACTAGACATCAGAGCGTGCGAGGGAATCACAGATTACGGGATTTATTCAATAGGGTTTCTGTGCCGTGAGCTTCGGAGCGTCAATCTTGGCAGAAAAAGAAAGGGTCATCTCATCACGGATCACAGTGTTTCTCAATTGGCGAGGAATAATCCCAAATTACATACGATCGGATTAGCCGGGTGTCACATTACGGACCGCACGATCTGGCAATTGGGTATAACTTGCGGAATGCAGATTGAAAGATTGTCTCTTAATAACTGTTCATACTTGACAAACCTGTCACTTCCCCTCATTTTGAGCCACAACTTGATGCCAAATTTGTCTGTGCTTGAGGTACGCTCCATAGAAAACCTTACAAACTTCGATCCAATTCTCACTTTCAAAAGAAGGCAAAATGCCAGAGGAATTAGTGTGCTCATTGAAATGTGTCCAACACTCCATTCCAGGCTTGCAGATTGTGAAAAGAGAATGGACAGCCGCATTTCTGAAAGAGTATTTCGAGATATATCTGAGTGGGCAAATCAAAGTGACGATGAGGATGTATCCTATAACCAATTCGCTAGAACCCGTGTGGCTGTCGCATGACTCAGCAGCAAATTTGCATTTGAGAGCTTAAAGAAAATACCTCTTCTATCGGAAAACTAATACAAGTCATAATGCGAATTTGTCCACAGTATTATCGCGCCATTAGTTGAAAGGGCCCCGAGGGTTTTTTATTCAAATTAGTAAGTAGCAGCATGGCTAAAGCTACAGACAGGCTCACCTCCACAAAAAACGCGCGCTTATCCCTCACCGAATGTTGATCTTTCCTCTTTGGTACTATTGCATAAGGTCTTCGCACTACGTGTCGCCCGAGCATATGCTTTGTTAGCATTCTCTATCGACAAACCAACTACATTCGCTTTTCTCGCTTTTCATCCAAATTTATATTCAAGAGTTGATGCCACGAAACGGAGAAGGCCCCGCATTAATTTTGACAATTAACTTACCTTTCGTGCAAAGAAACATGGACCTATTAGACATGGGATATTCTAAACTGGACAAAAACGATCAAGACGCTTTCCCAAATCTATATTCTCTAGACCGTGTCCAGAATTGCAAACCCCACATGATTTCGGCGAGATCTTTAATGAAGCAAAGTTTGAATACCAACACAACCCGATGGCCAAATCTACGAAGCCACTCGTCGAAATTACATTTAATAGATAGCACGACTTTGACCTCACTACCGTTTCCGCCTCCCGCCGTCTCGAAGCGAGTCAAGCGCACACGCCTGTCCAACTTCCACAAAATTAAAGGTTTTGAGACTTGTACGAGTGAAAGCAATTTATTCTCGAACATGGATCAGAATCCAACTGCAATTGATGTACCTATTCATAACACAACAGCCACTCTCAGTGGTCATGGCCAATTAGAAGAGGACATAAACAATTCCTTCGCAGACGAGACGTTTGAGGAAACTTTTGATGAGTTGCAGGACCCTATCGTTTTGGTAGAGGACTATTTGACAGAAGCTCATTCTGAGGAATACATTTTGCGCAAAAAGTCCTTGGCTGACATCAAACAAAAGCTTCGGAACAATCCTTTGAAGCGTCCTCATACCTCAAGAGCTGGATCACACAATGATGAAGATAGCTGTCTGATTTCTGTTGGTAATTACAGCTTGCTGCCAGTTTCTTCCCCAGGTCCTGAAAATTTGGAAGCGATTTTTGGCAAGCTTCCAGGTTCCGAAAAACTCAAATATTGCACACTTTGTGATAAGCCCTTGTATGAAATCAGTTCTGTTCTTAGCTGCACGGATACGAGGAGGCCTTCCCAGGTCAGTAGCCCATCTGAGCTATATCAGGAATTTGTTTGCTGGGGCTGCATTGACGCTTACGAGAAAATTTTGAATGAACTTCATGGGCTTGAAATGAAAAATCTGGAGGTGCTTGACCTGAATCTGAATAACGCTCTTTGTATTCAACCTGATCTTCGACCGGGTATGCCTGGCGAGCCATGTCAAATCCACGAGGAGAAACAAAATTCGGCGCGAAACTTCAATAAAGTTGCTCTTGCTGAAAGGTACTCGAGATTCTCAACCGACTTAATCGGAAGGCTTCACCATCTTATTGCGAATTCGCAACCAAGGAACAAAAGCTTTGAAAGGCTCGCAGATTGGCATGGAAAATTGAAACAAAGCTTGCACAATTTATTGAGTAATGCCTTCCCATCTGATGGCCGAACTTCGTAGTTTATAAGCCATCGTTCAAGGACCATGCTTATGTTTCGAAGAGCTCAAATTGTGTTTATATACATAATAGATTACGTCGAGTGTAAACTTTATTCATGTACCTCATCAAATTCGCGGCCTGAAGCGAAAGTTCGATCGAAGAAAGTAAAAAAAACGCGCATCCCGTTTCCTCACGTCCTTTGAGCGCTCACCTCTTTACGCGCCGCCCTCCACTATAAAGAATGCACTCCTCAAGAAATGGTTTCATGTCCCTCGAGGAGTTCATGTTTCGGCGAAGCGTCCTCGACACGTATCGCTCAATCATGAGGATCATTTACAAGCAACACGAGCGCGTGGGTTTGGCTCAATTTGCGCGGGAAGAGTTCCGGATGAACTCAAAACAGACGAATCTTTCTACCCGAAGATATTTGCTTCAGACAGGTATAGCCAAAATCAGCGATATGACTAGCCTGCTTGGATTGAATTCCAAACTATAGATTGCTAGCGCAATTTGAATTTTGACACCCGTATTCCATCTTCGAGCATTTCAAGATGCGACTCGACAAAAGTGTGGGGAAGGTCATCTAACACGAGGCGCTCTTTTAGTTCTTTGAAATGAGTCAACTCTGGATTCGTGACAACGTAATGAACTAATTCTTGCTGAAGTTTTTTCCCTAATGTCTTGAGATATTCATCATTCAGAAGCAGATTTATCATCCTCACTAGCTCCAATGATTCGACGAGAATCCTGTTCGCAGAGCTTGACAACGGTGACGTTAAGGAAAGAAAGCTCTGCCTGATTTTCGTGAAATCAAGATTTTTCCTCAAGAAATTTGTGCACTGCTCCCTCTCCTTGCCAATGTTAAACTTGGCAAGCTTGATAATAGCCTGGAAAATCTTTAAGAAGTGTATCTCGGAAGGGCTCAAAGAAGCAGTGTACCTTGTGTTACTCATCCAACTCTCCAACTGCTTAAGCTGGCCCTTCATCTCCTGCTCGTCGGTCTCTGCGATAAGAAGTTCCTTGAGATAGTACAATTGCACATACTCCCGAGACTTTTTAGCCTCTGAATCAAACATGACCCGACCTTCAAAGGCAAAGCCCAACTTGTAGTCAGTGTCAAAGTCCCTGTTATCACAAACATTGAAATTTTCGCTCAAGATTTCCCATTTTTTATCATAAATGACATTTATGAAATAGCTGTAGTAGTCGCTGTTTAACATACGGCACATTCTCATAATTTGCAAAACCAACAAATGCTTGGAAACAGACTGCCTCAATCGCCTGTGAAACAAATATAAATCTTCAAGCTTCGTGAATAGGCGCTTTTGAAGAGCAACTTTGAAAAAATTGTCGATTTCGGCTTCCGCGGTGAGATAGAAACGATAAATCTGAACAAGCTGATTCAAGTTTTTAATTGATGGCTCGAGGTTCAATTTATAGGAAAGAGTATCGTGCTGGATCATTTTTATTTTCAAGCCCTCGTATGTCTCAATTGCCAAGCTGGATGCGCTGATAGAAGAATAAAGATTGAGTAGCCATAGTCTGATATTGTAATTCTCTGGATCACGCTCACACAAATTTTGGAGCTCGATGATATATTTGATCATTTTCGACGTCGATTTTTCAGATTGCAAGTCTTGGATCATAGATGCGAGGTACAAGTCACTGAGCTTCGAAGATTCGAAATTCGCATACTCTTTCCACTCGATATTTCGTTTGTCAAATCTCAGAAGCAACTTTTCAAGCGTCATCAAAGTATTATAATCAGATTCAGATAATTGTGCTGATAATTGAGCATTCGCAAAATATGTCTTCTTCAATTCAAGAATTTTATCCTTCAACCCACTGCTTAGCTCGAATTCGGAAAGATCCGTCGAGCAACATGGCTTGTCCTTGAAATTTTCAAAATAGAGATAAGTTGCTTGCTCGAGCCCTGATCCATATACCCTGCAAATCTCCATGTTGGCCACATAGGAGTTTCTCGAATCGAACCTAATGAGCAAGCTTAACTTCTCCTTAGGGAAGCCCAATTTGAACCCGGCTTTGATGAGGCATTTCCATGTGTCATAGTCGTTGAAGTTTTGTGCAAAAAGTAAGTCATACGAGACTTCGTATAATTTTTCCCAACTCTTACAAACCTCTAAACCCTCCAAGTACAAAAGAATCAAGTCGAGCTCTTTACATTCAACTGTATCCAACAATCTGATCAATGAGACATGGTCATTCATTTTTTTCAAAATTGACGCATAAAGAAACACCTCTTGATTTGACTCCAAAGGTTGTAGCCTTTCTACTGTCTTCGCTGCAGATTCCAAGAGCTGGTGGGCTTCGTTCTTCGATGTCGTTTCTGAGCTCCTCACTAAATCGGCATATGCAGATTGGAGACCACAGAAACGATTCAGGGGATCTATTTTCTTGAGTGCCAAAGCAGCTCGCTGCATCATTTGAGCATCCAAGAGACCCACCAGTTTGTCGAGCCATGCCTTTATAAGAGCCGACGACTGGTGTTTCTTAGCGGCCTTTTCATAAATCGTGTGCCCCTCAGCTTTCCGATTAAGTCTGCAGTATATATCAAAAAGTAATTCCAAAGTCACGGGATCGCCTGGAATTTTCGCTTTGATTTCGTTGCACTTTTCCAAAGCTTCTTTCCTCGACCCGATGCTCGATAGGTAAAATGCGTATATTGCACAATAGTTGGTGTTTTGTGGGGACTTCAGGAGTTTTGAATTAATCTCACGCTTGGCAGTAGCGAATCGTTTTTCTCTTATTGCAATGATAATGTCCTCATCTTTCATTATTGCTAAGTCGGAACGGATCGTTCTACCCATCTTGGTCACAATCAACAATGGGTTCCCAAAAGCGATTCGATAAACTGGTGTGCATATTACTCGAATTTTCCTGAATTTTTCTTGGTCATGTGACCATACTTTTTTCAAGATCCAGATTTGAAACGGTGATTCCAAATGAAGTTTCAACCCCAGTGAGCTGTCTTTCAGATATGGACTGTGTAAACCTGATTAGGAACTTCAATTTACGAGTATGCTTGCTTCAACTTCGGTGAAAACTGCTTTAGGCTAACCCCACTTTCTGATGGCAATGCTCAGAAACGCCTGCTCATAAACATGCCAAGGTTTATTCTGCATGGTGTGCCACCACGCCAAGTCTCGTGTGAGCGCTCGAGCTTGAAGCGATAAGGTGAGAAAGCTTGCGGCGGCACACGTGGTGAATAACAGATAATATAACGTGATAGTCGGGCTGCAAGGTTGGAGAACTCAGTCACATAATTTTTACATTCACACGCTGAGTTCCTCATGGGTCAAGGCTTCAATACGTATAGATAAATACATGCGAGGAGTAAACTACGGAGCACTATCGTTTCTGCCGGTTCAAAGAGGTTGGCCTATGTTTAATTAATCACTCCGCGGGAGAACTCATTATTGTGAGATTCCCGTAGCAGAAGCGGGACCGCAAACCAAAATCTCCCAGAAAATGTTTCTTATCTTCTCTGGCGATGGTTGATTCGCAACGCCAAGCAACTTAAAAATGTGATGCTGTGCAGAACGGCTGGTCACAGTATAACACCCGTTGTTATATGCAAACTACAAGAAAGTCCCTGCAGTGTAGATGCAGAACAAAGCAGATAAAACGTCGCCATAAAATTGCTGAATAATTGAATTTCACCAAATATTGCCCTAGATTTTGGAGAGTTGAGATTGTCGTGAAGTCAATCGATTTTTCTTCTTGTAGTGCAAAAGCAACAATCATGCGAGAACCTATTTTTCATGAATCTGAAACCGAGATCACCCCGCTACTGATAGGCTTCCGCGGGTGCTGCAAGTCATTTCTGATTCTTTCTTGGCCGTTCTTGGCATATCGCCTCATGAAGTACCCCATACCTCGATCAAGATGAGGCGGTATATATTTAAATGTCCGAGAGGCCCCTGCGGAATCTCGCGTCATCACAATTTTTAGCTATCATTCAAAACTTATCAGCCACAATGTCTGTTAATATAAATAATCCCGACGAAAAAAGTGGATCGGGTCACAACCCTAATGATTACGGCGAAGTATCCTCGTCTTCGACCGATATTACAAAGACAACTGATTTCACACCTTACAGACTTTCCGCCGCCAAAATAATCAGTACTTTTCACACTGATGCTAGCCAAGGTCTTTCTTCACAGCAAGTACAAGACTTGAGAGGCCAATATGGTGAAAATACTCTTGGTGAGGGTGACAAAATAAGTTACACCAAGATTTTGGCTCACCAAACATTCAACGCTATGATAATGGTATTGATTATTTCCATGATAATCGCTTTAGCGATCAAGGACTGGATTTCAGGCGGTGTTATTGCAGCCGTTGTGGGTATCAATATTACCATTGGTTTCATTCAGGAAATGAAGGCAGAGAAGACAATGGGCTCTCTCAGATCTTTATCATCTTCCACAGCACGTGTGACCAGAAATGGGGACGACCTCACAATTCCTACAGAGGAAGTCGTTCCTGGGGATATCGTACATATTAAAGTCGGGGATACTATTCCTGCTGATTTGAGATTGTTAGACACGATGAATTTGGAGACGGATGAGGCGCTCTTGACGGGTGAATCTTTGCCGGTCGCAAAGAATCAGAATGAGATATACGCGGACACAAGCATCAATGTTCCTGTCGGAGACAGGTTGAATATGGCATTTTCTTCTTCTGTTGTATCCAAAGGAAGAGGCAGTGGTGTGGCTGTCGCTACTGGATTGAGCACAGAAATCGGAAAAATTGCTCAATCTTTGAAAACAGACACTGGACTCATTAGGAAGGTTGACAAATCGAACGGCAGAAAACCCTCCTCAAAAGAATACAGCAGAGCGTTTTTCGGGACTTTCAAAGACATTTTGGGTAACTTTTTGGGTGTTACTCAAGGAACCCCCTTGCAGAGAGTTTTGTCATGGTTGGCCATTGTGTTGTTTTGGATAGCTGTTATTTTTGCCATCGTGGTAATGGCTACGCAAACGTTCCACGTCAACAAAGAGGTTGCAATTTACGCTATTTGCGTGGCCTTGTCCATGATACCCTCTGCTTTAATCGTGGTCTTGACAATTACAATGGCAGTCGGTGCACAAGTCATGGTTTCGAAAAACGTCATTGTTCGTAAGTTGGACTCCCTAGAAGCTTTGGGTGGTATCGACGACATCTGCTCAGACAAAACCGGTACTTTGACACAAGGTAAAATGATCACAAAAAAAGTCTGGGTTCCCTCAGTCGGCACCTTCTCTATGGACAACATACATGACCCATATAACCCAACAGTGGGAGACTTATCTCACACAAAATTCTCCCCCTATTTCATAAAGGAGACTGACGAAGAGATTGACTTCAGACCCGTTAGCAAAGAAAACAATGAGTCCTTTGCTCAAAACTTTAAGAATTGGCTCAATGTGGCCACCTTGGCAAATATTGCTACAGTCACACAATCGAAGGATGAAGAGTCTGGAGAATTGGTCTGGAAAGCACATGGAGATGCTACAGAGATAGCAATTCAAGTATTTTGCTGCAGACTAGGCTACTCCAGAGATGAGATTGCCAAAACTTTCCAACACATCGAGGAATATCCTTTTGATTCTTCCATCAAGAGAATGTCCTCAATTTACAAAATGGGCGACAGGACCAAAATCTTCACCAAAGGAGCTGTTGAAAGAATTTTGAGAAGATGTTCTAAATGGGCCGGCAATCCCGAGGAGAGTTCAGATACCTCAAACCTCATTGAAATGACAGAGGAGCATATAAGCGAGATTGAGGCTAATATGGACGCGTTGTCTTCCCAAGGCTTGCGTGTGTTGGCATTTGCTTCAAGAGATTTTGATGAAGGTAAGGATGACCTAAAAGATAGAGAGTCCATTGAGTCCAACTTGACCTTTCATGGATTGGTTGGAATTTATGATCCTCCCAGACTTGAGACGGCTCATTCTGTCAAATTATGTCACAAGGCTGGAATCAATGTTCACATGGTCACGGGTGATCATCCAAGCACGGCCAAAGCCATTGCGCAGGAAGTGGGAATTATCCCACACAACTTGTATCATTACAGTGATGAAGTAGTGAAGGCCATGTGTATGACAGCTACAGAGTTCGATGGTTTGTCTGACGAGCAAATAGATGCTTTGCCTGTATTGCCTTTGGTGATCGCTCGCTGTGCACCTCAAACAAAGGTTCGTATGATCGATGCCTTACATCGTCGAGACAAATTTTGCGCTATGACGGGAGATGGCGTCAACGACTCTCCATCGTTAAAAAAAGCAGATGTGGGAATTGCAATGGGACTCAATGGTTCAGATGTCGCCAAAGATGCTTCAGACATTGTGTTGACAGACGATAATTTCTCTTCTATTTTGCATGCTATTGAAGAGGGGCGCAGGATGGCTGCAAACATTCAAAAATTCATTCTACAACTTTTGGCAGAAAATGTTGCTCAGGCAATTTACTTGATGGTTGGTCTAGCATTTCAGGATGAGTCGGGCTACTCTGTCTTTCCCTTATCTCCAGTTGAAGTTTTATGGATCTTAGTTGTCACATCATGCTTCCCGGCCATGGGATTGGGTCAAGAACAAGCCATCGATGGCGTCTTGAACCAACCTCCAAATCGGAAAATTTTCACGAGGGAGTTGCTTTGTGATATGATGGGCTATGGACTTTGGATGGCAGCATGTTGTATGCTAGGGTTCGTTTTGGTTGTCTTCGGCATCGGTGATGGTGACTTGGGTTTGGGATGTAATGAGGTTAACGCAGACCATGACGTTTGTGACTTGGTTTTCAGGGGAAGATCAACATCTTTCGCAATTATGACATGGTGCGCCCTCATTTTGGCATGGGAGTGTGTTCATCCAAACAACTCTTTGTTTCACATGAGACAAGAGACTGACAATCCATGGTGGAAGCAGACTTCAATCGATCTTTGGGCGAATCAGTTCTTGTTTTGGTCAGTAATCGGTGGATTCATATCTGTGTTCCCCGTCGTATACATTCCGGTCATCAACACCAAGGTCTTTTTGCATGCGCCAATTGGCCAAGAGTGGGGGTTTGCATTTGCATTCAGCATTCTTTTCCTCTTGGGATGCGAAACTTGGAAATGGGGCAAGAGAATCTACAAGCGCAAATGGAGTTCGAAGATCAAAAACCCAGAGTACGAGTTGGAAAGAAAGGACAATTTTCAAAAGTACGCGTCTTTCTCCAGGAGCAACACTCTTGACCCAGAAAGACTTGCATAATTATTATTTAACTCCATATTTTATTGATTGATCACTTTAAGTCCAAATCTAGATGTATCATCGTAATAGTTGGTTTCTCACCCTAAAGTCCCCTCCAAGATGTTCTGTGACACCACAGTTCAAAATCTTGCCCGCTCCGGTACGCTTTTCAACATCAATGACAGTGATTGAAGTATTGTATGGGACTCTGAGATCGTCCGGCGTGAGGCCATCACCCAAACAGTATTTTCTGTCTTTGTACAAGTGGTTCGTGAATGCGGTGATTACACCACCATGAGTGCAAAGCAAGATATTTTTGTGATCATTCAATGCTGCTCTTTTCAAAGCCAAGTCATAAACTTCGGAAACTCGATCAATCAAGGCTTTTTCCAGCTCACCAAGATTACGGAAACTTTCACCATATGTTTGCAAGGCATCCTTCAACGCCATTCCTTGGACTATTCCCATGTCACGCTCACGTAACTTGTGCGTCTCCGAATACAGAGACGACGATGCTTGGTGCTTCAATATAGACTTTGAAGTATTGACGCAACGGCACAAATCAGAAGATATGAAGTCGTCTATTTCAATGCTTTGTAGGTGAGTGCCAACCTTTTCGGCCTGCTCTTTGCCCTCATCATTGATGTCTATGTCTATGTGGCCCTGGAGGATTTTTTTTGCATTCCAATCAGTACGGCCATGACGTACTATGAAAACTCTCGTGGTTTCCGGGTTTTCGTTTGGCACGATTTCCCTGGTCATTGATGCTGATCAAATACAGCTCAGGAAAGAGATTTTGATCTTCGTACACGTGACACCCGTTGATGCGCGACCTGGCATAATTAAAAACAGCCTTCATGCCACATAGGTAACTACAAAGAAAAAAGAAAAAAAAAAACAGGTACTGGAGAATGCCCGGTGATCGTTATTCTTTCTTCAGAATGAGGTTGTTTGAAGCCCGACTACGAATGACATTAATCTTTTTGTTTGCAATAAAGACCTATACAAAGTAAAAAAGAAAAAAAAAATCAGCGATAGCAAGCTGTGCAAGTGCGAAAAGTCAACTTTTAAAAGTTACATTTACATTGACACAGGTCAAGATTCAAGGCTCTTTGATTGGATTTTGGGCAAGATATTCAGTTGACTGAGTAACGCCCTATAATACGATGAATCTTTAAAAAAAGAAAAAAGGCTTGCAGATTCGAGTTGGATTCGAAAGAATTGAGACATTTTTGAAGTTCCCACCCCAAATCTCTTATGATCAATATATAAGCTAGTCAGACCTTTTGGGGAGCTGTACCGCAAAGTTACCTCGCAGAAAATGTGGCCAAATTTGTCGGTTACACCGCACTAAAGCAATCAAAACTGACGACAATAGAAAGGAGATCAGTATTGCAACACGGTCAACGAGATGCAGAACATTTCAAAAAAATTTCAAGCCATTGCCCGAGGATCTACTGAAGTTTGAATCTATCTGTATGGGAAATAACAGTAGAATTGTGTTTTAAGGTCTCACATACAGCAAAAACCCGCTTTTCTTCCCTACCTTCGTGTATAACAATTGGGCCCTGTGGTTCTCGAATTGTGTGTTCCAATAAACCTTCTTGACAACAAACTTATCCGCTTCCAGGTAAACAAACTCTATCAATTTGCGGCCAATACCACCAAGCCTGCAATCGCTTGACACAAAAAGATCGTTTAAGTACAACGCATCTTCTATGGTCCAGGTATTCCGGTGTGTCAAATAGGTGGCAAAACCTATCAAATTTCCAGATTGGTCAGTCGCAACGGCCGCGTACACGGGCTCACGCTCATCCAAAAATCTATCGAAGGTGGTGTCAGTGATTTCTGGAGTCATCCTGTCCAAGGCATTGTAAAATTTCAAGTATGAATCATCTCCTGACCAAAGTTTCACCCATTGTTTTTTATCTTCGGCCACAATTTTTCTGATAGTGGACATCGCAATCTATTTTCAAAAGTCAACAGCAAACCCTCATAGGTCCAAAGTGTACAGCTTTATATCGATGGATTGGCCGATAAGGAAGCCGCTATGAAAGCCGCTAAGATTGAACGTGTGGGGTTACGCGCTTTGAGTCGCGGGGCACCATTGCATCTTAAAAGTAGTGTGCGTGCCAGACATGCTCAAACAGTTTGAAATTCTTCTCATCGCCATTTCGGGAACTTAAGTTGCAAAAATTTCTCTTTTCAGAAACTCAAGGTTGATATTAGCATGATGGTCGAGTTGTGCAAGAACTCAGAATCGACATTGTGTAACACGCGAACTGAAATCTGAAAGAGGTGGGCCACTCACCCTTCGTTCGGGACTCGCGCTCCGCCTTAATTCGATGAGGGCTCAAAATAGGACTCGGCTCAAATGGGTGTCTGATCTTTAATCGTGGAGTCTGAGACGCAAACGAGTAGTGCATATACTTTTCGCGAACTGGCGAAACGGGCTGAGCCAGTTATAGGACTAACAGGGGTTAGAGCACAATGGCGACAGTTTCTCCGCCTCTCCAGAGCTTTGTTGGGCGGAAGAAAAATATTGCTGAATGAGTTTATTGGGTGTCTAGATAAATAAATTCGGGACACTTCCTTTTTGGTTATATTCAATTGCCTCGTGTTGTTTACACAATGCTCAGGTGATTTTTCAGCCATGTGCTTTTTCGCGCAGAGGGCTCGAAATGAATCTGCGAGTAGCACAATGCAGTATTTGGTAATGAGCCATCCAGTGCCCCAGACCTCCGGCCTGAGATCTGCTATGAAATGCCCCTCCTGTATACTTGAATGAAATTCAAGCACGGGACTAAGCACTCAATAGCTATGCCAATCCAATACCGCTAAGTTGAGTTCAGGTTCTCCAAAAAGATTAAAGCTCCGATTTTATACGTGTCTATCTTGATAATCATGAGTCCGCAACAAGAACCAAAGAAGAGAGGAAAATATGGCAGGCCATGTGATCGCTGTGCCATGAGGCGTATTCGATGTTTAACGTCAGAGAACTCAACCTCTTGCACAGGATGTCAGAGCCTGGGCGAAAAATGTACACGAGACCGTGTAAGAAAAAAATCTGGACCAAAAAATGGGCGTCGTGATCGCTCCGTCTTCAGACAGTCGTCGCAAAACACCATACCTTATTTCAATGACATGAATGCCGTCGACAATCTCTTGAACGAGAGTAACCTTGAACATGTGGAGCAGAACAATTCTCCAGAGCCACTCAAAGATCACCCGATACACCAGGCAATCGCTCCAGTGGGCCTGCTGATGCTTGTTACGCCAGATGTGCAAGCCGTGCAGAATCAAATTATACGACCACTGGATCAATTCGAATATTTGACTCAGCAGCGTATGTCTCCGGATGACGCATTTTGCTCGAACCACAATCGCTCTCAATTCCCACAATACTTCCAGTTTTGCAACCAGACCACAAGAACGGCACCTTCACAATCCGAGCCGGCTCTATACTCAGCGTCCGCTCAGCTCTTATCTCCACACCGACACTCCTTTGACTCTCCAAGCTCAGCAGATTACAAAATCACGCAATCCTCCCCCATTCCTAGCGGATCAAATCTCTTAGGTAATGCCGCGTATAACGATAATATTTTGTCCGCCTTCAAAACAAGCCCCTCGCCATACATTGCGAAGATACCGCTCGAATGCTTGATACTGCGATTCCAAATCTTTCAGACATGGTTCTATGGGTACTGGCCCGTGATATCCTTTGATGAGGTGATCCTGGCTTTGTTAAGTGAGGCCGAAATCAGATCCCCCAACGAATTTATCACCCTCACAAAAGAAAACGCCATGTCTTATGCGCTTTGTTGTTCGGTCTGTGCTGCGGTGACCACGCAATTATCCTTTGTATCGCCCGAAAATATCGCATATGATCATGCATCCGTCTCTGATGATGACTTTGCCAACGAAGCAAAACGAGTGAGGGAAGTTTTTGACTACACCGACAGACTTGAGATCGAAACATTATTATCCTCATTCTTTCTATATGCCCATTACACCAATCTCAAAGGAAAAATAAAGCGGGCAAAGTTGTATTTGCGGGAGGCGATTTCAATGGCTCAAGCTATGAATCTTCATGTTAGGAGCCAATACAAAGGTAGGACTCGTGCCGAAGTACATCGCCGGCGCAAAATCTACTATTTACTCCTCGTCACCGAGAGATACGTTTGCTTTGAGGAAGGACTACCTGTCATTCTTGACCCATGCATCGAGTTTCCGGACATAGCCGATGAGGAGTTTCCGGATCTACTTGTTGGTTTCTCGGAGCTCATCAGAATTTTTGCTGTGCCAAGTAAAGAGTTTTTTCTCGAAATGAATCAGAACCGACATGAAAATTCTGGTGGCGACAGGCCTCTTTATGAAAAGAGACAGTGGATCCTCGAAGTACAAGAGAGATTAGGCAGACCGCACAAGCTACCCAAGAATGTTACAAATCCCCAAAAGCTAAACATAATTTTATCAAAAGCTTGGATTCGTGCGATAGCATGTCATATCACGTGGAATAATGGGATGATTCAGCCTCTGGATGATTACCAGGATTGCTTCGGTTTTGATTTTCCTTTAATCAATGCAAGGGAGTTTCTAGCGGAGTCGTCTTACTTGCCCGACATGGCTTTTGAAACGAATGGGCCTGGAATTTGTGTTAAGTTGTTAGAAATGGCCAACTCTTTATCTTTCACTGTCCAAGAAAGCCTGCAACAACTAGCGGGACTTGCCGTCTTAGAATCCCTATTTGGGCTCGTCAACAAATTCAAAAACGACGTTACCTTGCCCATCAAAGTATATCAGGGGATAGCCAGCTTGATATCGACACACAAACTCAAGGTTGTACCTCGATTGATTGAAAATCAAGGCGCTTATACCCCACATGAACATCAGTCAGGTATTGTCGAAGAGCTTTTCGATGAAGGATCTCCTAATGAAGTCGCTCTCCCAGAAAAGGATGAATTAGCAGATGTCAGGCTTTCACCCTTTTCGCAGCAGATATCGGACCAAGACCCAAGTTTGTTGGCATCAATACCCAGCTTCTTGAATATACGCTATGCTCATGCGGAGGTTCCGTCTCTACAAGATCCTGAAGAATTGAGGTTTAATTTCAAAGAGCGTTTAGACACATCGACAGAAGTTGTGCCCCATTGAATTTATGGATTTCCTCGTATCAAAATTTTGTGCCATTCCATGCTGTCGGAAGAAAGACTGGTGTGCCTTATATGATAAGGCCTAGCTTCACCTTCGCGACTCGACAAGCAACTCAGGTGCCTAATAAAATGTCAATCATCGAAGTTAAATTGTAGTCCATCTTTTTATTTCCTCGACTCATCACGAACACCTCGATAATTTTTCTCACAGTATTGACATGAGCTATAAAAGCGCATGCAAAAGAAACAGGTTTTATCGAAGTAGACTTTCAATAAAAAAGATCAATTGTGAGACGAATAAGAACAGTAGTTATCTCTACACCTTCCAAGAAGTCATAAATATCAAAGGGCAGGGCTCTTGCAAAGTCGATGGATGGACAACCCGACTGAGAGGGTTTCTTTACTTAACTGAATGACGGCGCTTGGCGAATTGTCATAGCATGATGTCTCACGGCTTGAGCTTTCTCTCGGACATTGGAAAGAGGCCTTTCAAAACCCTTGCAGGCGAAGACTTTACAAGCAGAGACGTCGAAAACAGGAATGAAAAATCGAAGCAATTAAATGAACGACTGGTTTGGCTTTTGTGTTCCTGTTCGGGTGACTTATTTTTCTTTGACAAAAGTACTAGCCATGCAGGGACCGATCAAGCTCGGGTAAATTTTCTTGGTCTTGTTCTTGGAAGCATTGAATTACGCATGTCCGATCCTTTTGCTTGGCAAAGGTGTGCGGAATCGCGTATTACTTCTAAGATGATGAAGGTGAAGGTATGAAACAATGGCTAGCTGAAATTAACAGTGGAAAGAACAGCAAAACGAAATGCGAATTTGTCAGCTTTGAAAATTTTCGGAAAGCATGAATTTTTTTTTTCTGAGTCGTTGATCACCCCACAAGTGGAGGTGGCGTAGTCCTGTCTGTGGTATAATTATTGCGAGACGTGGCCTGTACGAATTGTGGGGACAGTTGCCCACACTGGCGTGAACACGGTCGGTTGCCAGGCACCCAGACCGGTGTTTGAGCGTTACTTGGCACCTGAAACTGACTGTCATAGCCGTCATTAGTGTCTTCGGGATTATTAATATGGCTAGAATTGTGCTGTATAATTCTTAATATGGGGTTGTAAGGAGGTCTCAAACGCTTGCGCTCATCACCTCAGGTGTGACCGTAAAGATTAATGCGCGACAGGTTGTCTTGACTTCCCAAAAATATTGCCTCTGAGTCTATCTCAAAAATCGTGGGGTAAAGAAAACAAGCGCGTCAGTGCAGAAATGTTTTCGAAATTAATGAAGGCAGACAACTCCCAAGTCAGTCAATTGGTTGGGAATGTTTCAAGGTTTTCAGATTTTGCTCAACGGATCGACATTCCAGATCCAGAATAATCTGTGCCACACTTTTGCATGCAAATGCTCGGCGAGAACAAAGTCGCTCCAGTGACTTCAGGGCTAAGTATGATATAGCGCAGTTGCGCGCAGGCGTTCACGGGTGTTCCCCGCAAAAAAATTCCGCGAAAGCCCAAAATTACAATTCGCTTTTTGAAAGGAGGTTTGCGGAAAGATTCGTGTTTTGGTGACGCCAGAAGTGGGTCGTAAACACGGTTGTATACACACTTCTGCATGATGCGTTTGCGGAGGGAGGATCCGAGCTCGGGCATACTAATATTATGTGGCCGGTCCACAAGTGAGGATATTTATCTATAGCCTTTAGGCTCGAGCAAAAAGCCTGTCTGTAGGTGCTCATTCCCAGGGGAAGACTTCTGAACGTGACCAGTTTTATTGTGTAAAGCCGAGACCAACCGAACAATGAAGGCGGCGCGTGAAGAATGATTGCCGCAGCATTATTATGCAGGTACTGTATATAAAGTGCGTTTCTAAGTGGGGTCGAGCCTCTTTCGGGCTTCCGTTGTGAACTGGACAAAGGCGAACGCAACTCTTGTGCATGGACGACCTGTCGGCACCAATTTAGTAAAGTCCGTTCTCGCTGCCGGTATTATTTACGAAACGTATATAATCAGAGCAAAATTCTCCAGGAATGTAAAACTTTTCAAATCGTTCGTATACACCTCTAGAATATGACTGATACAAAAATTAAGCAGAACCCGATGTTGGTTGAGACCTCCAAGGTAGACAGCTACTCCAATGATTCATTGAACGCAGAGACTCAAGATTATATAGCAAAGTTCTTGGACATTTCTCAAAACGCTAAAGAGAATGATAAACAAGATAAAAACATGTCGTTGAAGGAGGGTTTGAAGACCTTTCCGAAAGCGGCAATGTGGTCGGTCCTCTTGTCTACCGCGATTATCATGGAAGGATATGACATAAATCTCCTCAACTCCTTCTACAGCTTCCCAGACTTTGTTCGGAAATTCGGTGAATATTTTCCCGAAAAAGATACTTACGAAATTCCAGCCAAGTGGCAGACAGCCTTGTCCATGGCAGTCAACATTGGAGAAATCATCGGCTTGTTTGGCGCTGGTATTGTATCTGACAGAATTGGATATCGCAAAACTATCATTGGTGCTTTGGTGATGGTGGCGTCGTTTATTTTTATTGTGTTTTTCGCACCTAATGTGCAAGTTTTGCTTGTTGGGGAAATCTTGTTGGGATTGCCTTGGGGTGCATTTCAGACATTGACTGTATCTTACGCGTCTGAAGTTTGTCCCACCGTTTTAAGGTTATATTTGACAACTTATGTCAATGCTTGTTGGGTCATTGGACAATTGATTTCCTCCTGCATTTTGAAAGGCATGCTCAGCTCCAGCATGAAGAATGCCTACAGAGTGCCTTTCGCTTTGCAATGGATGTGGCCCATTCCCATTGCAATTGGTGTCTTTCTTGCCCCAGAGTCACCATGGTGGTTGATGAAGGTCGGAAGAGCAAATGATGCAAAAAAATCTCTTATGAGACTCTTGAGCGAAAACGAAAATACGCCGAACAAGGAGATTTTGGCCAATGCTATGATTGACAAGATGCAAATGACAATCAAGGAAGAGGCTGCTTTACAAGAGGGAATCTCATACTTTGATGCTTTCAAACCCAACAATTGGCGGAGAACAAGAATAACATGCATAACTTGGCTAGTTCAAAACATCACCGGCTCAGCCTTCATGGGTTATTCCACTTATTTCTACGTCAATGCTGGTTTGTCTACTTCCAATTCGTTCACTTTTTCTATCATACAGTACATCTTGGGTCTTGTTGGAACTGTTTTCTCGTGGTTTCTTTCCCAGAAATTTGGAAGATTCGACATTTATTTTGGTGGCCTCTGCACTCAGTCGGTGCTTCTCATTGTCACGGGGTGCCTTGGAACTGTGAGTTCTTCAGGAGCCTCTTGGGGTGTTGGCTCATTGCTTTTGATATTCACTTTTGTGTACGATATGTCTGTTGGGCCCATCTGTTATTGCTTGGTCACTGAGCTTCCGTCAACTCAGATGAGAACCAAAACTGTCATATTGTCGAGAAATGTTTACAATCTTTCGGGTATTGTCATCGCGATAATCATGCCCTACATGTTGAACCCAACAGCATGGAACTGGGGAGCCAAAACTGGGTTTTTTTGGGGCGGCCTTGCCATTCTTTCCACTATTTGGTGCTGGTTCGAATTACCTGAGACCAAGGGAAGAACTTTTGCGGAGTTGGATATGTTATTCAGTAAAGGGGTGCCTGCGAGAAAGTTCAAAACGACTGAGGTGGAAGTCTTTGACGTCGGTCATATGATGGAAAAGATGGGCCAAGATGGAATTCGTGATGTCGTTGAAGATAAAAAGGCTGAACTTGCCCACGTTGAACGTGTTTGAGTACTTGAAGTTTCTCAAAAGCCTTTCATTTATTTTAATTCTACGCATAAATTTAACGACTATATTGACAACCAAACTCTCTTCACATTATCAAGTGCATTTACTTTAATCGCTCAATCACAATTGGAGAGATAAATTTATCAATACAATCATAAAAAATGTTGAAAGCTTAAATTTTATTGTCGGCAAGTCAAACATCATCTTCTTCATCTTCAATATCGGTTTCGAGGTCGCATATAGACCGACAATTAGGACAATAAAATTGCGGATAACGCTTGATGATGATAGGCCGGATACACTTATAGTGCCACGAGTGAGAGCATGGACTTATAAACAAGGCTTGACAGGGCTCGAGTTTCAACAAGCATATGGCGCATTCAGATAATTCCTCGCCCTTCTCGCTCGTTGCCTCGATTCCCATATTTTTCAACTTTTTGTGAATGTCTAGATTAAATCTGTTCACTTTCCTTTGCCAGCTGCGGTTGAATTCACATCTCATTTTGACGGAGCGATACACTTCCTCGGTACCTCCCCTATAGTCTAAACCCAACTGCACCATGTCACCATCCATAAGCGGCCATAGCGTCAGCTCTTGGGACGCCAGTGACAACCTTATGTTGTTGAGAAAAGTCCCAGAAGACGATTTGCAGTCCTTTATGAACCACAGTCCTTCTTCGTTACACTGGAATAATGCATGAGTTCGTGACACAACTTTCGACTTGAAAACTACCCTTGAGGACGAGCCTTGCGGAGCTCGTGCGGCACTCCTATGCTTTTCAGTGTAACGCCCAATGGAGATCTCCTGCTTTGGTTCAATGCGGCGGATGATGGGGGAGAAATATAGACCAGTGTTTGGAGAAGAGTGGTCGATGATGGGCGTCAAGCGAACAGAGAACATACCATCCTTGTCCTTCCCGGTATCTTCTGTGTCTTTCTCGGACGTCGATGTGGCTTGGTCATTTTCCGCAATGCATGTGACATCAGAGGCATCAACCGTGGTGTTTTCTCTAGACATGAGTGGAGTCTCCGCAGAAAGATTGGAAGGGGTACCATTCCTGGGTCTTGTCATCAGGCTTCCCACAAGTGTGTTTTCCACGTTCGTCTCCGCAGTTGCGTGATTGTTGAGATTAGCCAAAGTGGGACTGCTGGACATGAACTGATGTGGATGTGGCTCGGTAGAAGCGCTCGTTGTGTGCAAGTGGCTGGAACCACGTATAGTATTGGAAATGGTGCTCAAGAATCCCAAACCAAAAGATGGCCTGCGAGTAACAGGCAGCGCAGCGGTGGGTCTTGTTTGGGATGTGGATGGCAGAGCCGACGAATGCAACAGATAACCTTCTGCATGACGCAGCGAAATGTCGGGTTGTTGAGAAGACGCCAAAGTAGTGCTGCCCAAAGCGGGATTGGAGCGGTCACCCTGTGATGACGCCAGCGCTAGCGGAGGGGACAAGGCTCCATCGTCTCTAGAATCGCTAAGTGGGTCAGAGTCAGCGCCACTGTCTGCATTCGAGTTAGCCCCATGAGCCGGTGAGCTTGTAAGAGAATTTCCAGCTGAGCTAGAAGGTGAGATTATCGATGATTTTGCGGCAGAGGACCCAGCTTGAAAAGCTTCTGCTGAAGGAGGAAGACTTTGTTCTTCGGACATTGAGGATAGATATTACAAAAGATGTAAAAAGGTGGAAAATAACAACAGGTGATGACGGCAAGGGGAAATAGGAGCGGATTTGTGTATAAGCGCAGAGCCCAAGGAAATCTTATGAGAATGGACAAGTCGAAAAGATGTTGCCTGTGTCTAGCTTCGTCAAGGTGATGAACTTCCAAACAAATATATATGGGTGGCCTGTTTGCGAAAGACGGGTGTACAGGCTCGTTGTGGGTAAAAGAAAAAAAAAAGTGCCAAGATACAGCACCGATATTTATGATCGTGAATTAGACAGAGCGTGATAAATACTCACCACTTAGACTGAACAGTGATGATCTCCAGTGATTATTCGAGAGGAATGTAAAAGACACAATACAAAACAAAGTTTTGTGGGGCTACGAACGATAATTTCAAAAAGTGTCTGGATATCGCTTCAGACTGAGGAGATTTGGTGGAGGCTTTCTGGGGCCGCGGCGGTGGTGCATGCGAAGGTGGTGTTCAGGAACTAGCGCCGGGGGCCTATCAAATTATGCTATGAGGCGGACCTGCGATAAATTTTACGATGGGTGCCGCTTGGCGCGTGCAGACGCCATTTTCACAGCGATTTTTATTCTGAAAGATGACTGACACTCGGTGCTTATATCTGCGTATCTGTATGATGATATATCGTATGGATGCATATTCTCTTCCTGTTCAAACAGGGCGAGTTCCCTGCTACCCCTCTCGTTCGTGTGTCCGATATCGCTCCACGTCGCGCTGGCCTCATTGTCAACCTGAAACAGCCGGCTTCTCACGAGAAACAAAACTGAAAACTGAAGAAAAAGACAAATAGAGATAAAACAAGGAAGAGAAAAAAAAAAAAAAAAGAACAGGATCTCGATTTTTGATCCAAGTCACCTCCTGGTTTATGTACGGGCTTGAAATATGGGATATGACAAATGACGATGTGCTTTACACTCTCCTAGACTACGCTCTTTCTTAGAAAATTAATCTGCGAGTCTCGCTCACACGCTCACTGTATTAAGTAGCATAACATGGACTACGTAGTGTCCAGCTCCCTTAGATAATTGGTTTTTTCGCTAACCAATCTGAGCAACAATTGCTGAAGATTGTCTCTACCTTTGGCACTCTCCCAAATAAAATGACCGGAGTTTTCGGCGACAATCCACTCGATTGATTTGCTGCTTATCTTCGTCAACTCCCTTTGCCACTTGCCCCAGTTAAGTGACTTCTTGATCATGAAATCCGACAGTATAACGGAAAGTGGAATGTTACTCACGTCGGCAGTATGAACTTCGTTGTAGGACAAAATCGAAGCTGTGATTTGCTCCTGGAGTCTCGCTCTCAAATATTTGGGACTGTGGATCATGTCTGTTCCGAAAATTCTGCTTTTCGACAGGAAGCTCCTAGGATGCAAAAACCAATGGACGTTTCTCAGAAGTCCCAAAGGCGAGACCACACCTCTGAGCCAGAGTTTGAAACCTTGCCACGAGTCCATCAAATCAAGGATGTCTCTGAATGTTCTTCTTTTCTCGTTCTTTTTGTTGGGGCCACTAAATGGCCAATGTTTGAGCAAGTCTTCATGCCAGCTGTCTACTAGTAAAATTGAATGCATTTGACCAGCATTTCTCAGGGCAAATAATTTGGAGTAGAGACCACCAACGTCGAAGCCAACGGCACTGAATGGCCCTTCTATCCCTTCCTTTTTCAAAGCTTCCATCAAATACTCTACAGTGATGCCGAACGACGTCGGGGATGGAGCGCTGTCCGAGAAGCCATATCCGGGCCTGTCCCAAATACAGTACCTTTCGATCTTGTTCATGTGGTAGAGTTCTTGTATCCACTCTTGAAATTGCTCTGACGAGGTGTGTTGCCCACCCTCTACCAAGACAATAGGCTGTTTTGGCACTGACGGGTCTGATGGTTTTGAATCTGTGGTTTGATTTGACCCTGGACTGACATCACCGAAACAGGACAAGTGAACCTTGAATTGGTCCTCATTGACGCTCACCATCTTCCCCCAAGGTTTTTCGTGAGAATCAAAGGCCAGAAGCCACAAAGACAAGCTGATGTTCCAAATCACCAAAAGAAGCACAAGTTTTGCAAATATTTTTATGCCAGTAACGCATATTTCAAACAACGATTTTCTTTTTTCGATTCTTCCCGTGTAGCGGATCTCTTGCTGAGCTTTACCCTGCTCCACCCAAAAGTCTGCAAAACAATTCAAAAGAAGATTGGCAAGAACCCAAAGCATAAGCATGTTCCCAAAGAGACCGTGACTATCACGCAAGTACGGTACAGACAAGTTCACGATCACATCCAATCCAACCAAGGCACAACTGATATAACCTAATAAACGCTCATAGTATGCGGGCACTGCAAAACACCAGAGAGTGATGGCACCCGTAAGGATACAGAAGATTACCAAGTCAAGCTCCAAAAATGACTTCCCTCTAGGATTGATACCGGGGATAGAAATGAAGTCAGAAACCAAGACTAACAAAAACAAAGCGGTGTTGAAGAGCAAAACGGCCAAGAGGATCGACCTGAGGAGTTTGATGCGTTTCAAATTTAGCGGGGAAACTCTAGGATCATCAGGGTCCAAGAAGTTGTCGCCATTGTCGAGCAATGGTTCACGCTCAGAATGCATTTTCTTAGGATGTTTAGGGTGTTTGACGGTGCCCTCAATTTCTGGCGTGACACGCTCTTGCGACACGAGCGGCTCAAGCTCAGGGGAATCCAGCATATTGTTGGTGGGCTATTTGTTTTCTTTTCAGAAAAGTGCTCGAAAGACAGGATTTTATAATTGTTATGTGGTGTGTTCTATGGTTTTCACGTGGAGTCTTGCTGCATGGCGATGATCAAAAATGCAGCGGAAAGAGCAACCCAGGTTCCACGCGTGGTGGTTATGAGCAATGGGGCGAGCACAGGAAACCCCAGACAAGTCGACACAATGATAAATTTCTTGTTGAAGTAATATGATTTCTAAGCTCGTGGAATTCACAATTGGCCTGAAAGTAAGCAAGTATTCCACTTTAGGAATAATGTTTCCTTGACATGCTTCCCAAGAAATGCGGACGGATCCAAAGCAAAGTCAGCCGTAATCTTTCCATCTCGGTTCGGTCTTATCGAAAGCCCCCCGGCTAGAAACTCGCGCACCCTACCTGAAATATATTGTATCGTGGCTGTCGCGAACTCTAAGGCATGGTTACCATGTATACACCTCTGTGACCCCACCAAACTTGGCGAAAGCTATCATATATCTGGCTAACGGGGCTTAAGACGTTTTTGAACCCGAAAATAATCAAAACGTATCATTAAGGATGTCCTTTATTTCCATACCTAGCACCAAGGAAAAAAAAGGTATAACTTATTACAATATACTTGTGCGCTTGCCCCTACGATCTATCGAATGCCTGAAAAGATATTCCGAGTTCGTAACCTTACTCGAAGCCCTATGCGCTGACTTGGGCATATCCACATCAGACTTTCCTTATCTGCTTCCTCCAAAAAGCGGGTTGCTCGCGAGCAAGCAAAGGACCATTACGGAACGTCAAAGCAAGCTAGCTAGTTTTTTGGTGAACCTAACCAGAGACCGAGACCTCCAAAATAACACTACTCTTCACGATTTCTTACTGCTACCTTCCAAGTTTCGATTTACACCCGACTTTTTCAAACACGACTGCCACGATGCGAAATTAGACGACAAACTTCTCATCACAGAAGGCTCAGAACAGATCAGCAGAATGCAATGGCTATCTTACTTGAAGAGTGTCCGTCTGGTTGTTGAAGGTCTAGAACGTAACAAAACCTTGACGGCAAAAACGGCCAATCGAAGCAAAGTGAACCAGTACATTCGACCCAACATGAACAAACTCACCGAGACTTTGGAGGTTCTATATAAACAGGGCGATATTTCCTCACAGGAGTACAAGCAAAGAAAGTCCATGCTTTCCTCTCTTGATTCCAAGGTAGAAGAATCAGTGAATGATCGAACTTCATACATGCCGTCGGAAAAAAATCCGAGAATATTTGTCAAAGGATTCTGTGAGGCCTCAAGCACTGCTGTGGAAACCACTCAAACTCTTTCGCTGACTAATAAAGATCTTTTACAGCAACAACAACAAACTCACTCCGAGCAGGATAGGGAGTTGGAGGCTCTTCGAAAGATAATAGCTCGCCAAAGACAGATTGGGGAATCGATAAATAAAGAGGTGGAAGAACAGCTGGAGTTACTCGACTCCTTTTCCAATGAAGTCGACTTGTCAAGCGAGAAACTCAGATCCGCCAGAGCGAGGGTTAAGAAAGTCAACTGATCCATTCAGTGGACTTTCGGACCATTCAAATCGGTTATAAAAGCCTGGGTTTACGACACAAGGACAGACAAAGAATTGAAGTGGCTGCCACTGTTCCTACAATGCAAATTCGCACACCCCAATTACAACCTCGGCTCCCAGCTTTATGGATGACAAGTAGCGTCTTATCATTTCAGAGTACATAAAGTCGGGCAAGCCACCTTTTAATACGTAATCGAAATTCATCTATGCTACAATTTGTTCACACAATTGTACTGTATCAGCAAACGGTTCTACCAGGATGCGCTTCTCTATTTCGGAGGCGATTAGGTGTTTGTTGCCGCGGGTAGGTCTGAGAAAGCGCGATCGGGATTGAGAACAGTGAGAACCGGGTAACGGCTTGGCTCTGCGTCTATAAAAGAAGAATTTTCTTCACCCACATCCCAAGCGATCTCTGCATTAAACCAAATTGTATGTTTGTGCACTCTTACTTGCAGTCATAAGATGAAAACACTTCGCCTTTATTGAAAACTCATGAGAATTCAAAAAGTTTACACCAAGATCTACGCTGACTAGCTGCACTAAATCAATTTGAGACATTTCAACTAACATTCCTCAGTGCCCTCGATCCATCACAAGCCATGATACAAGACTTCATTTGTATCATGAATTATTTCTAGTACAAGCTAGGATATCTTCTTCTAATGATTTCTCCCCATTTTCTAATTCCCTCCTCTATCTCCTCTTTTTCAAGATAAGCGACGCAAAGTCGGGCGCAATTCTTGCCCCACCCCTTGCTGTCGCCTTCAACCTCAAAATGATGACCTTCGGCAATAATCACATTCTGCTCAGTGCTGAGCAACTTGAGTGTTTCAGCAATATCGATGTTCGCGGCATTGATAGCACACCATACAAAGTAGCCTCCCTGACCACCATCGATCTTCAAATGTTTGGCAGGAAGGTGTGTCTTTAAAGCCAGGGTGAGAACGGCCGCTCTCTCCTTAAAAGTGGCATTCAACTTCCTGATGCATTCATCAGCAACCCCTGACTGTATCATGTGCTGAACAACACATATGTTTAATTGCGAGGGCGTGCCTCCAGACTTGTTGGCGCCCGTAGTGGCTAGCTGTAGAGCCAAGTGTTGCGAGACAGTTTCGTGCCATCCAGTTCGCAAGCCAGGGGCGATCAATTTCGAGAACGAGGCATTGGAAACAGTGTTTCCGTAGACCCAATTTTCGGGCAACGTATCCTCATCGATGTGGTTCAATTTTGGTAGCATCGGGCCATTGTCATTATAATTAAGGAAATCATAAACGTCATCAGAAATGAGTAGGATGTCGTGCCTGCGGGCAATCTCAATGAGTTTCGAACGCGTTTTAGCCGAATATGAGAGGCCTCCCGGGTTGGAGTATGTTGGCACCAAATACATCACATATCTATAAAACTTGCGTGGACCTCTTTGCGTGGGGTCGAGAATAATGTTGATCTCTTCACTCTCAACTGTCTCAAGACCATACACGCGATCAAGCTCCTCTAACTTCGCTTGAAATCCCGCAAGGTCGATTTCGTACTCTTCGCCAGCTGTTTCCAACACAGCGGACATCTTACCTTCAAACCCAGCATCGATGAAGGCATAATTGATTAAAAAGTAGGTGGGGGATACCAAAAAAACGTGCTTCGTAATGTCCAAGCGAGTGCATGCTGATAATATGTTTGCTGCTCCGTATGAAGAGCCAGCAGTTAAGTTCACGGCGCCCGGGTTCCCTTTACTGCGCCCGTACTTCTTATTGCTCCATCGAATAATGGCTTCTCTTGTCTCTAAGTTTCCAGGATCTGTGCCATACTCGAGCGGATACCGATTAAACGGATCACTTTCGATGTGGGGGAAGTTATTATGTACAAGTACCTCTTTATAAGCATCCGCCAATTCTCGATTTGGAAGAAGATTAAGTGTTGGATGGCCTTTGAAAAAATTAATCGGATCTGTCATATTTTGTTACTTCGGACTTCCTCCAGAGGGTAGGTATGAAGCAGAGTTAATGTAGTTTGGTGCAATGCTGATGCCGGTAAGCGCGAGACTTCCGCTTAAGATTCCGCGTCAAGAGATAAGACAGCGTATCTTGAGCGTTCAGCAGGTGACTGGCGGAGACATGATTTCAATATGGAAAATACACCCAACTATTAAATCACAAGACAAGTGGAATTCTTGCTACTGGTGAATCAGACAAAAAAAAAATTATTGGGATTACTCCGCCACGTTTTTTCTAATTACAAAGCAATCAGTGGTCCGATAATTTCATTGGTGCGTCTGGTGATCTCAATCATAGAACAATTGAGATGTTCCTCATGCTTCCACACAAAAGATTATGAAAGAGATGTCATCATGCCAGACAAAAGCATGAGAATATGATTTAAATTGATCTTGACCCAGCTAGTTCCTCTTGTGTTGTTGTCGTCTGAGAAGTTTATAATATCCATTCAACAATACCAAATTTACTGTCAAATGTGAGCTACACTATAGTTTTTGAGAACAGCTCTCAAAACCATGACCCTAGCAAAAATTGAAGAATAAAGTTCTTTAGCAATTTTAGTGGTGATTAAACTATACCTTCAGTCAACGAAGCAAAACATGATTTTGGAAGGCATTGTCAAAATTTAATATCATTGTACATTCAACCAGTTACACAACTGCAGCAAAATGTATGGTGTTTGTGGTGTACGGATTTAAACTCACCCAATTAGGATCGCTCGAAAACTTTTACTACGTTAAATTCGGATCGTATCTTAACAAGACGTCTCCCTTGGATCACACAAGTCATGCCTACACCCGCGGGATTCATTCTTAGCACATTTCTTGGTCTCGCTGCTAGAAGACTACAGATTCAGATCATTGGTAAGCCTACAACCGCCTCATGGAACTCGGTTCAAGGTTATGCACTCTCAGTTTCAGCATTTACCACCGGCTACTTGATTGGAGATCATTTTGTGGAAAGAAACAGGGAATTATTAAAAAGGAGACTTCTCCAATTGCGTGAGCAGAGAGCTCAAGTTGATGCTTTCCATGAATTTGACTTGGATGCCGAGCACAGGCTCACTGCACAAATGAGAACTTCCAGATTCTTTGAGTTATTTGAGAAGTTGGGGCAGGCTTACAAATAATTCGTGTCAGCATTATGTATACTAAGCTATGGAATATGGAAATAAACATATTTAAAACGACTAGAGATGGTTTTTTCAACAAAATGCGAAGTCGTGGTTTCATGGACTTATACTTCACATCTGGATCTATGCATTATTATTCAAAATCGCTTGTAGAAAGCTGCTGCTCACGACTGAGAAGAATTAGCTCAGGTCATTCACACCACTGGGCCGCGCCTCAACCCCATCTTCTTTGTCACTGTGCCCTGAATTTTCAGAATTGCCGATATCACTCTCACTGCCACTTTCAACATCACTATCGAAATCTTCATCAATCTCACTACCACTTCCTTCTTCCTCTTCTTCGACCGCGCCAGTATAAGTCTCGTCATCCTCTTCATCATCGCTCCCATGCATATCTACGGCAAGACTATTCAATGTATTTTCCGCTCTGTCATCCTCCAAATGTACCTCTTTTCTTTTTTCTCTATGTTTCTCATCAAAGGAGTTGTCTTCGATATTCATTTTCTTGACGAAATCATCTATGGCCTGGAACCCTTTTTGATCTATCATTGCAAAATCGTGCGACTCCTCCTCCCCCTCGGAATTTACACATGTGACCAACATACTGAAAGTAAATCGCGTGATGTTGCTGTAAGATACGGCTTTGAGAGAAGTAAAATCCATCACCAAAACAGGCTTCTTGAAGCCAAAAATTAAGAAAGCTTTTTCTGGTGAAACTGACGCAAGTAAAAGCGCACCCTCTTTCGAGCCTTTGTAAGCTCCTGCCATGACGAGATCGTTGTGAGCACCACAAGTATGAGAAAGACATATTATGTTATCATCATTCATGTTGAGACCGTTCTTTCCAATCTTTGTGGACGGAAGGAAGTTGATGAGTTTCACACCGCATAAATTGAATTGGCGCTGTAAGAAGTCAATGATGAGTTCATTTATAGGTTTGATAGCACCAGAAGCCGAGTCTGCCAGCAGGAGCTGCGCTTCCGCCTGAACTGGGATCTTGCCGTCAGTCACCAATTGTTTCTTTACCAAATCAAGATTAAGTGTGCAAATAATTGGGTCGTTCTTGCCGGCAGTGACCGCCGAATTTTCATGTAGCCATATTGACATCATAACTGTATCCTTCTTGGTTGAGACCGTGGAATTACCGAGAATCGGGAATATCAAACAGAGTTTTATCGCCGAATGAAGATTTGTCACAGAAATCTCCGGCATATTGCTTGTGGGATTGACCACTGATAACACAGGCAGAGGCTTTTCGTTCTCGGTGATGTGAAGGTGAAAAACGAGGTTGAGCTTACGTCTAATTGGTGAAAGAAATGAAAGTGAAGGCATCTCAAATATGACCTCGTTCTTTTTGATAGGACTGTTGATTTTAAGCACATTCCGCGACTCAGCCTTTGGTTGTCCATTGTCAGCCAAATCAGCGAGTACAGTTTTGGGTTCAATCTTTGCTTTGGTCGAAGTTTGATGCTGTACCTCATTTGTGCCAGCTCGTCCTCGATTTGTTTTTCTCCGTTTATCAGCAGACTTCGACTGATAGTATGCAGCTAATTCCAGCAATATCGCCTTGCTATTAGGATTTTCTTCTATAAGAGCCTTTACGCGAGTTTGTAGATCGGCGGGGAGGTCTTCAGCCCAAAGTAGTTGTTTATCATCCCCCATTGTCAGAAACGATTTAAAGGAATCAGGTCAAGTTTCTCGTGCTGGCTAATGTGTTTGTTGACGAACGCGAAAGAGGCTGCGCGACTAGAAGGAATGAATAATTTGAGCAATGTTCTTAGCCCGAACAAAGCAGATTTACGGACGTGGATTCGCCTCTCGAAGGATAACCCTCAAATCTCAGTTCGAGCGAGCTGTATATAGAATCGCTCATTACAAGTACGAATTTATGGGTTCAAAATACACGTCCCTAGGGAAACAGGCTGTGATAGACATCGGAGAGTTTCGAGTTTGGCACAACAAACAGACAAAACCTAGCTGGCCTGTGGGTTCAAAAAAAACAAAATGTTAGTAGAAAACGGATCTGATGAGACAACGGCCGATAAAAATAAGCCGGAAATGAAAGTTGCTCACGTTTCCAATGTACCCTTTTCTTGTAATGATGCTCTATTTAGCCATTGGCCAAGCGGGTGAAACACTGAAGGCCCGTTGCACTGAATCGGCAAAACAGAATAGCACTCAACAAAACGCAAAACACAGTGGGTTCAATGATTTCATTGAATTTTCATCCCTCATTCGGAAACGTTTTCGCTTTCGTATGTTATTATATTAAACAAGATCCGGTTTTCGCACCGGAGTGTCGACGCGTGTGTACTCAACTTTGATCCGGTTTCTCAAATTATTCAAGTATGCTTCATGAAGAAAATGCTCGCATCCTTTCGCTTCTACCCAGCCTAGCATCTGGGCTCTTCACACGTGTCGAGTACCTAGACGTCATCATTGATTTCATCATACAAGAGAAGGCAAAACTGCGACAGAGCGAGCCGAAGTTCGAGCGATTAACGCACGTTGAGAAGCAATTGAGAGAGGTACACATATTGACGCCCAAGTACTCGTTAAGCTTTGCCGAAGATAACTTGCAACTTCTTGCTTATGCATTCGGTGAAATTTTCACTTCGGCATTGGCGTTAATCACGGGTAGACACATTGCGGTTCAGCTTTTGGGTATCGAGGTGGTTCCCTGCCTTGAAGTAATCGAGGCTTTTCTCGAGAATCCAAATCAATCTAACCCATTATTCTTCGAGGTCTCAAATGAACCAATCATTGTACAAGCGGACGCGAAGCAGGATGTCAATCCGTTTTTGCGTTTGCGGGAAATGTTATCGAGCATTGGAATTTGCTTGAACTTGACGACTTTCGATGTGAATCAAACCAGAGATTTGCAACAAGCGTCCTGCGAACACGATGATTCGGCTACCAACGAGCTAAAAGCATGTACTACAAAGGACATTCATTTGGAAGCCTCTCGGCAGGATGATGTGACACTTACAAGTAGTTCGAGCTATAAACTACTAGCAAGAGAGCCGGTGGTGTCAGGGAGCCTGGATTTCATTCATGAGGATGTCTCAAAAGTTCTTGTAGACCCTGTCACCTGGTTCTGCTCTTGTGATACCTTCACAGACGAAAGCTTCATTCTACACTCCTTGAGTGGTAATGATATTCTCGAAAGTGCCTCTCTCTCGTCATTAATTACCAAATTCTTCAAAGCAGGTAATTGTAAATATTCGAGGACATTATTCGTCTGTAAGCACTTATTGGCAGTCTTAATGATGCTTTTGAATTGGAGCGTAGTGAAAGAGGCAGGACTCATTTGCGCTCATTTTATCCAAAGCGAGACGAGTCAATTTGAAGGCATCATGGGCGGATCAAACGAATACATTTTTTGATCAACCTCAAAACAATTAAACTCAAGAGACCATACTCCTATTTCCGTCTTTATGACACCAACTCTCTAGACGCTCCAGGCGGATTGGTGTAGTGCCACTGAACATGCAGAAGGATCAATGGCATGATTATATCGGCTACCTCTAAAGACATGCGAATCTACCTTGTCGTGACTAAAGATGTAAGTGAGGAGAACGAAAAGTTACGTACTTTGCTTACACCGCCCGTTTTGGAGGCTACCAAAGACCTGGCTTCCTTATCCTTCGTTCCAAATTGAAGCGTGAGAACAATCCTTATAACAATCTGCGGAAATAAAGATATTCGAACTATTCGATATGAACAATTTTGGAGCGAAAGACTCTACTTTGGTATTAACTGAAAAAGATGAATATCGTTGTGAGTATGAGACCGCGAGCGTCACGCATACCAGAATAACTTGAGTAGTCTCGGAAGGTTAATTGAAATAGAAAGAAACAAGTAAAAACATAGGATTCCTTCTTGTTGATGACTGCCTCGCTCTAATCAAACGCTTAAATTTCACAAAGTCAAAATCAACAATTTATAGATAATTTTTTCGCTTATGGATCTCCCTTTTCTGAAAGCAGTAGAGTATTTTCTCCCTTCATTGAAACCCCGACTTGAATAAAGCGCGAGGAAGATAGCGATCCTAATATTCTCTTATGAGAATTCACGTAGCTAGTCCCCGCAACCACAAACGATGTCGATGAAAAGTTCTTTTTAAGGCCTCGAAAAATAAGAACGTAGTGCTTTATATTGAGTCAAATCATTTTCACGCTGTTCTCGCCTTCTACATACATTTCATAAAAGAACACGAAAAGTAAGAATTTGACGAATGATCCATTTTTCGCAGTGAAGAAGGTTTTTGGGTGCTCGCTTTAATTGCTCGAGCCTCCCAAATATTTTTTCGCCGCCTCCCGGGGCCCCAAGCCCCATGTCTCTCTCGCGTGAGGCTACTGAAAATTTTTTTTCTCTGTCGTTCGCGCGGAAAACTAAATTGCCCAAGAACTCACGCAACCTCGACACAGTTCGTCGTACCGTCGACAATCCACAAGGCTATTAATCCTCATACTCTTCACTCAACTCAAACATCCAATTCGGGTAGGTCTGCTCAAGCTTTTTGTATTGTACACCTTCAAGCAAGAATAAAACGGCTCATTTATTTATCCAAGTCATAGTCTTTACCGGCATTATCTCAGAGAAGGTGAATTCAGCAGTCGTTTCAGGTCACAACCTTTTTATTCAACATACTTCTGCTTGCTTTCCAGCTATCTTTTCAAGCACTTCCTCAAATTCTTTCACTAGATCTTTTGAGATTTGGATAGCTTCTTCAAGACTCTATTTTGTCGTGAAAATCCACCAAAGTCCAATTTTGTACGTGTTTTGGCCAGTGAATTGTATGACTCACTGAAGCATATTCAAGCATAACACTCATCTATAACGAATGCCCAAACCAGCAACACCACTAGCTCCGAAAAAGAGCTCGGCGATAACGGCTCCCACTGGCATCGAGAATGCTCCACCTGTTGCGAATGGTTCAAGCAATTCTAGAAAATCCACAAAAAGTGGCGACTCATCAGCATTCGCATCTACATCAGCATCAACATCAGCATCCACATCCTCTTCCACCCTTGGCTCCGGCCCACGTCGATTCAGGGGTGATGTTCCAGCGTTCAATCCCAGCAATCTGTCGCCTCATCTTTACGCCCAGCAAACTCACCAATATATGCAACAACCACCTGTCCTGCTGACTATGTATCCGGCCCAGCATGCTCAATACTTCACACAACAGCCGCAGTTCATTCCTTATGGCGGCCTGATGATGCCATATTATCCTGTGGCTATGCCATACCCAGACTATTCAATGTACCAACCATATCAATATTATACTGTGCCTGCTGGCCAGTTTCAAGCTCCTCAAGCATATATGCCCATCAATGGCATTGTGAACGGTACAGGGAACGGAGGAAATGGCTACGTCTCGAGCAGGAAAAAGCATTTCAAGAATCAGTACAGCCATAACAATCATAATCAACATCACAACCACCATAATTATACTCACAACCCCATTGGAACTAGCTATGGTCAAAGCGGTAGTCTGCATCATTCATATTCCAAACATTCGTCACCGTCTTCACACTCGTTAAACTTATCCACCGAGACGAGTGAAACGTCGCAGCTGCGAGACAAAGAGCTAAGCAATGCGGAGCTGGTCCCACGCATTGATGATCCCGAATCTCCCGCATTGCTAGAATCCACAAAAAGTGCAAATGATGAGAGCCTGCTTGTGACAAGTGAGAAAGAAGAAGTAGTTGAGAAGCTGGATCCCGCAAGTGGGGTTGTTGCTGCTGATGAGGTCGAAAACCATGACTGCGAGCCCACGCCTAAAGCTGCTGTTTCTGCTCCTGCTTCGACCCAAGTCGATGTTTCAGAAAATATACCGCACGGAGAACCTCCTCATTTTTTTAATATTACGCTTGAGGAACTAATAGAGAGCAAGCAAAATATGCTACATCTAAGCGAAAAACTTCTCGAAAGTAAATCGCTTCGTCTAGAAAACTTTTACAAAGAGGCAGAAAGCGGCGAAATGTATCAAGTTGATTCCAAGTCTGAGATCCAGATTAGAGACTATAACAAGAGCTCTGAATACACGAAAACTCTAAGGCCCAGCATTTCTCAAAAACCCAACAAGACTAATGAACACGAACTTAATGACAACATCCCTCCCAAACCATCGCTCAACTGGGCTTCACTTCTACAATCTAAAGCCAAAAAGCCTCTGAGGATCAGCTCGCAAATAACGTCCGCCACCCAAACTTTTTCAAAAGCTCAGACTTCCACGATTTCCAGTGCGCCAATACTGAACGATCGTTATCAATCTCTTGGGTTATTGATCTTTTCCACTTTGTACGACCCGCTGTTCGACCTTGAAAACTGTAAGCCATTCGCGCTCAAACCACGTGGTCTCACGAACACGGGGAATATTTGTTACATGAACGCAGTATTACAATGCTTGATATACTGTCCACCATTCAGCAAGATCCTTCGTCTTGTGGACGAAAAATTGATTGGGCAGCTAGGAAAGTCTTCGTTGACCCCTGTCGTCGATGCCACAATCAACTTCATGAACGATTTTGCCAATGTTGTTCCTGCCAGCAAATTGAGCGGAAGTTCGCTCAACAGCGGGGGAATTGTTGTTGGCCGTCCGCTTTCTCCAGAGACCCTTTATACAAAGTTGGTCGAAACGCCCAAATTTCAGCATCTTAAGTGGGGCCAACAAGAGGACGCCGAGGAATTCTTGGTTTACTTACTTGACGGTCTTCATGAAGATTTTGTTAGGGCCGAGGCCACTGTGACTTCAGATCAGATAGAGCAACTCATTGCTTTGTACAGTCAGAAGACCGACTCTACTAGCGCGCGGGATCTCAGAGCTAGAATAAAATCTTCAATCCGTCTCTTGAACAAACACGGAAACGATTCAAGTGATAGCACAGTCGACGCCGAGGACGAGCAGAGTGAGAACGGGTGGTCAGAAGTAGGTGGGCGTCGTAAGGTTTCGAGTAAACGAATTTCTGAGGTCGAACCGTCCCCAATCACGAGTATTTTTGGTGGTCGTTTCCGCAGCGTTTTGACTGTTCCAAAAGCGAAGGAAACACATTCTATCACCATTGATCCATACAGATGCATTCTGTTGGATGTTTCTCTGGAAGAAGTGGAGACCATTGAAGACGCGTTGCGAAAACTTAACGAAATTGAAAAGTTACCATTCAAAACTGAAGCCGGCTTGGAAGTCACAGCTCAAAAGCAAGCTTACATTGAGGATTTACCGGAAGTTCTCACATTGCAGCTCAAGCGATTCTCATTTCAGCAAAAGTCGGAGCCATTGGTCGTCAACGGTAATGATTCTAAAGAACGCGACTCGCCACATTTCCATGGCGTGGGAACAATCGAAAAAGTACTCAAGAATGTCGTCTACGGGCTTGATTTGATTATACCTCTCGAGTCTCTTTCCCCAGCTGCCAAGCACTCGCAAAATAGAGAATATCTGTTAACAGGTGTTATTTATCATCACGGGCGTCATGCGGAGGGCGGCCATTATACATGTGATGTTCTACGTGGGGACGAAAGTTGGCTTCGAATCGATGATACTGCCGTAGAGCCCATTGACGCGGGCGCGGTCACGGAAAAGCCGGAAGCAAAGGACAAAAGTGCCTACATTTTAATTTACCAAAGAAAGCTGGCCATCTGATCCTGAGCGCGTGTGTTACGATACTATATAAATATGTATGGAGAAATGACCATAAACAATCCATCGCAACTGTCATTAGTAAAACAACTCGCCCGTGACTCTGTCACTTTCAATTGGCTGCAGATATTCTCACTTTGGCATCTCATGCAGACCTCGGTAAAATGGCTGATATGGATGAATGATGATGTTTTCGAAGTTCCACACGCTTTTGTCGGCATAAATATCCAGCTTAAGAAAATCCAAGACCTCAGATTTGGTGTTTGCCTTGATTGTGAAACTGCTGCCAATAAATTCCTGCTTGGTCTCGTCCTTGAAAACTGGACCACAGCTCGTAACGACTCCACTCGTTACCTTCTCAGGCACTTTAGCAAGATGGCTAGCGCGATACGCTAATCTCTGATTAATAGGGTTGTCGTATATAATAACCAACCATTCCAATTTCTTAGGGACCTTCATTGTGTCAAAAAGATCCTGGGCTTTGCCGCAGCAGACGGAGAATGACGACGTCGGTTTTGGAGATTCCCGTATTGGACAAAGCGGGGTTTCCGCGTTGTCACGTGAGCCAGTGGCCTGAAGAGCTCAAGATTTTGCTGTCTAAATCACACCAAAAGAGATTTACATGCCACAAACGTAGGATAACGAGTCACACTTTTCGAGCTTTACACCAATTTGCCCACCCCTAACATCTCATACGCAAACTCGAGCAAAAGTCTGGTTCAGAATTTGCTTCGATTCATGACTTTGGCAGTGTGCTCTAGCGTTGATCAGCTAATGCAGAAAGAATGAGAAATACATATAGTGCAATAACTTGGAAGAAGGAGTGACAAGAAGGCGAGAATCAGCTCGAGCAGCTGCGGCGGTATTCCATCAACTCGGCCGAAAATAAATCAATTGTTATTTTTTCGTTCCATTTTGAGCTGACTATCATCAACCCCTGAATTTTTATTCTGAATCAATCCCCAGACTCACACAGACTAAAAAGATAAAGGGCTGAATAATATTCTAGACCGATGTAGGTGTGAAATCAAAAATTGAAAGACCCACACGTCTCCCAAGCCCCACCGAACCAAACCTATCGAAAGGAACACGAGGCAACTTTGGGTATGGACGGCATGACCTGTTAGAAGAGAAGTTGGCAGTGAGGCTCTGCAGCGCTGTGCTATGCTTACAGCTCCCCACGGTTACAGGACTACTTGATCTCCTATAACATCTCAAGGTAAGTATGAGAAAAAAAAATGAAACCGAGAAGGAGCAAAATTTTCACTCGTTTATATACTGGAAGGTAGTGTGTACACCATTTGCTCGCGCGACTTGCAAACGGCGCATCATTTTGCAGTCAATAGAGTATATTCATAACATAGTAAGAAACAATCGAGAATCTCGAAAGAGAAGAACCGCTTTATAATCATGTTGATTGCGTAAAATCGAAATATTATTATTGTAAGCAGCGAGCAAAATGTTTCACTGATGAGCGCCCATATGCAGTTCATTATCTACTCGAGAGGCATACTCGCTAGGCATACTCGCTAGGCATACTCGCTAGGCTAGTACAACTTTTGCGGTTGTGAAGCTCGTGCACCCCACATTTCGCAATAGGACGCTTTTCGTATCCTTATACTCAGCACTAATGAGAGCTATTGCTGTTGAACAGCCGAGGCTAAAGTTAAAGCCGCCGCTTGTAACAAACCCGATCAAGTGTTTTAAAGAAGGATTGGATACACGCTGATATACGCGAGCGTTATCCTTGATCATACCCTTCACAGCCGAGGTAAGAACGACCTGGACAACTGGCAAAGGCTTAAATTGTTTTCCCTCCTCTCCGGAATTGTGGTTCTGATTTTGGTGCTCTATGGTATGCTTATTGTAAGCGACAAGAGGAATGCGATCTCGGTCTGTATCTCTCAAAGAATCAATGACAATCGCCAAATCTTCTGGAGTTCTAAGAACCCTATTTTTTCTCTCGTCAAAATCGCCCGAGACGTATGACTTGGCGCCGTCTTTATTCTGCACGAATTCCATTCCCAATGTCCACTTCCATAAAAAGTACCAATCTGCGCCCATGGTCAATACGCCTTCTGTTCTTTCGAGAGGCTTTTGTTTGCTCGACGGAAGCTTGTCTCGTGCTAGCTTATCTGCGGTACTAGCCATAAGTTGTTCCTTATATCCTTCTGGGAGATGTGGAAAATCTTGAGGAAATGTGGGGATGCCGTGCTCAAAATTGATTTGGTGGGCTTGGCGTAGCCCAACAGGGTAAACACCAGTCACACCTACCAACTTACTCCACAATGGCTGCACCCAGAACCAGGGCATGATGACACACCATGATTCTTGTGATGTTTTGAATATGATCACAGGGAATTTGCTTGGCGCGTGGATGTGGGTCGATTCAGGGTCGCGCTTAGAGAACTCTTTGCCAATTTGCTTTATTGAAAACATGTCTTTATAAGACCTTGTTCTGTCTTCCAGACAAAAAAGCGCTTTAACTGCTTCAAGATCAACAGCAGATTTGTTTTCTAGAATAACATTTGCTAATTTTTTCTTGGTGGACGGTGGCTGTACCGGGTTCTTCCAAAACCTTGGGTCTTTCACTTGAAAGGAAAACATTTTGCCTTTAGGTATCAAACACGGATCTCTGTTCTCGGAGTGAGCCCTCCAGTCCTCAATGACATCGTTACTGGCCTCGATATGTAATATCTTGCTTAAAGAGTTTAAGGAAGTTGGCCCACGAAGTTCAATGCTTCCTAGCGCATAGCGGCAGTCCACTATGCGTGCACCATCTTCGGCCCACTTTCTCACCACTTCAAAAAACGGCTCATAAACGCTTGGATGAAGCCTCACCATGATCTTGTGTGTTGAGGCCTCCACCACTATCACGCCGGGAGCTAGCTTTTGGCCGCCGACGTATATCCACCCATTATAAGCTTTAGTACCTCCCAAAAACCACTCGGGTATAGTGCTAGAGTACCGAGTGAATGTGTTGACGAATTTTCGCACATGCATCTCGCTAAGACATTCGGCAATGAGCTCTGTGTAATAGGATGCCTCGGAAGCGAGAGTGTTCGATTTGGCAGCCCTACTCGTGGAGCGGAAACACTTTTGGTTCGGAGAAAAAGGTATTTGAAATCCCCACCTTTTTGTCATATGAAATCTCTTGGCATGCCAAACATGCGTGGGCATCCACGTAAACTGTCTTTGTCGGCTAGCATACTTCATATTACCAGAGGGCCTGGAAGCCAAAGCGTTGACGGAGCATCTATCGAATGCTGCCACGGCGTTGTTGAGTGGCGTGGCTTCTTTATTTTTCAACTTAGCGAGCTGTGAGTTTAAGTTTTGGATCCTTTCCTTTACGTTGGCGCCTTGGGAAAACGGTACGCCGCGAGAATCCTTGATCTTGGAGGCAAGCCTCATAAGACGCTTTTGCAACTTGAGCCGATGCAATTGTCGTCCGCGTGAGTGTTGTTTCTTGGCGGGAACGCCGTTGGTGGTGTTCTGCATTTCTCTCAAGCCTTTAGCCCTTAACTTTTTCGGAATCCGCTTCACATTATGTGACGCAGTTCTACGACGGAGAGAACGTGGCAAATTTTGAAACACACGTGCGGCCGACGCCGCTTTTGTGTTGAGCTGAGACTGTTCAAAGGCCTTAATCTCATATTGTCGTGAGGCTATGAATTGTGGGATATTCAAGCTACCATTCTTGTAACTTGGATCGACGAGTTCCGTGCGAATTGTTCTGCTATTATAAAGCTTAGATTTCTTTCCTGTGAGAGGTGGTTTTCCTGGAGCCGCCATTGTTTGGTGCAAAGGCTTGCGGTATAGGATTTAAAAAGCGAATCAATTGAATTCGAAATTAGATGAACAGTGAGAGACGAGATGACATCGCGAATCGTTACTGCGCGCAGTGTATACATTTTGTAGATTGAGAGGCCTCGAGGTCATTTATCACACCTCAATTTTCTCTATATCTATTGGCAAATTTGCTTTTCGTTCTATAGAGAAAAAATTCAGCCTCTCAATAAGGTGCTCTATTCCCGACTTGAATAAAGCTCAACAAGCAGTTCTTTATCTCGGACCTCTTTATAGTAAAAGCGGCGAATATGATCTTATCAGTAAGTTCGGTGAAGACCGCAACAATTGCGCTTATTCAGAAACCCCCTCGTCATTTAAGACATACTTGATTCGGTCGTGAACAGTATTTCGAGAGCTTTCTGGGGCAAGAGTAGCACGAGTTCTACACCGGATCCTATTCCGAATCGCAACTCAATTTCCAACTCAATTCCACGTGGACCCGTTCATCGCTGTAAATACACATGTGCTAGCCATCAGTAGTAAGAGACGCTATATAGTGTTGGCAAGTGAATGTGCTCTTTTTGCCACTCAGTCAAGATGCTCATCATCTCGTCCTCTAGAATGACAGGATACTCATCATTGTCACCTTCCTTCATCCTTCTCTCCCTCTCTTGAGCCTTGTATTCATGTATCATTTTAACTAATCTGACAATCCCTTTTCCTCCTATCTTAGCATTTTCATTGTCGTCCTTAATATCAACATTGATCACATGTACCACCTGTCTCACATCCAGTTCTTCTTCTGTCTCGGACTTGCTGTTCATTCGATTCATCAAGTCTTCCAATACAGAGTCAAAGCAACGTTCCTCGCAGGTAATGACGATATCAAATTTACCTGCCTCCGCATTGTTGTGCCACTTTTCTGGCGCGGTTTTGACGTTCTTATTTCTGACCAACATTGATATTAAACCTTGTGCCTCATACATCTTGCGATACTCCTGAGACATTAAATCCTGATAGATTTTCTCATACGGCGTACCAAACTCATACACGTTTGGGCGATCTATAGTTGGGCCCGGAAGCTTCACAGTTGATCCCGTTCCAAATGAACGTATATCATACCCTGCATCTTTTAGCTGCTTATGCGCCTCCATCGATCTGTTATTATTAGCTGCACAGACCGTACATACTCTCATGCTATCTATACCCATTGTTAGATTCTATGCTTTTAAAAGGCCTGATTATAGCAACAATTTATAAGAGAAAAATATTATCCGGTGAATGATTCGAATCAACTTCTAGAGAGATGTCACTCAAGATTTCAAAACTGAGGCTACTCATGCATTGGTGCGCGCACTACTTAACATTGAGATAAGTTTATTGAAAGTTTAGACATAAACAAGAGTGCTCAGTTCCTGACTGAGCATTCGAGCGTGCAATGAAAATTATGCAAACTCTTCACGGTCGACCATGTCATATTTAGTGATGGATCCATCGAGTGATTGATCTGTTTGATTGTTCCAGGAGCTGTTCGCGGTTTCCTCGATCCCGGTTTCGGTGTCAGAGAAGTGATCACTCACATTAACAAAATCGTCGAATAAATCACCCTCATGCTCGGGTTTCACGACCTTCACGTAGTCCTCGTCCGGTAAAGATTTGCGTTGTTTAGGCTCTTTGTGAAAATGTACAATCATGTTGGTGCTAGCCAACAGGTCTCGCAACTCGCAATAGTCATCAAAGTCTTGAAGAGCTAAACCAATTAGCATTGATGGGTCTAAACTAGAAATTGGAAGCGATCTGCATTTGCTTGTGTGATACGTGGAATCATCCTTTGATACCACCTGTAGATTGTGCGGATCCAAGTATAAGAGCTCAGAGTCTTGGAAGCCAAAAAAATAGTAGCTGGATGATGGCTTTCCTCCAGCTATACCGACCGATTGTTTTGTAGAGAGCATATCGAATAAGCTCGAGTAGTAATATTGATTGACGTTTTCGATTCCCAAGCGTACGGGTAACAATACCAATAAAAATCTGCCGCCTTTCGCATAATGTGCTTCAATTTCACTGTCGTATAAATCACAACTTTCACTGATCAAGACATCTATTTTGGGCACTTGGCCAGGTACATAGCGATCACACAACCTCTTTATGGATAAGGAAGCTGCGCTAGGGCCAAACCACTCCCCGGGCTTCACTTGTAGTGGCAGTTCAGATGCAACCTGTATAAAATTGTGAAGAGAGAATGGGTTTTGATAATTGTCCGAAAAGAGGGACACGATGTCCATGAGCTGGGTATCCGACTCTGCATAAGAGTAGTTTCGACCCAAAAGAAACGATTGAAGTGTGTTTGCCAAAAGGGACTGTGACGTTCGGATCATACATCCCCAGCCAACGTCGGTTGTGAAATGCTGATTATCAAGGACCCCGGCGACGGTAGTGTTGGGAATGGCATTAAACAACATTGACCCCAAAAAGGAGAGCGGACCCGGCCCAGTTTCTGCTCGCAGAATGGGTTCAAATCCCGACCGGTATGTGAACCAAATTCGAGATTGGATAGCATTTGCTAAAGAAGGAGATGTCAACGCCTGCCCATGGTATTCATTACCCCAGATGACAACTTTATCTGGAAGTGGCTGCTCAGGTATCTTTACTCTCTGCCAGAGTTGGTTGAAAGTGGTCTGGAGCTGGGAAATTTGAGATTCCAAAAGAAAAGTCGAGCTTTCATCTACCGCCTTTGCATTCGAGGACATATCGGAGAGATCACAGGTTATTAGTGGCAAAGGATTGTTCAAAGGTAATTTGTAGATTGGCTATATAGTGCTCAAGATTTCTCGAGCAAATAGCCTGACCCAACAACACTTCTGAGCGGCCAGCCAGCTGTTTTTGTTGTGTTGTAGTATCACGATCGCGTGAATTAACAATGATAGTGTGAAAGTAATGTTCTGCTTTTTTAGGGCAATTAGTGCTAGTGCAAGTAACCAGAGATAAAGAGGGCAAAAGCTCGGTGTGCGGATAAGCATTAGTTTGATGTCAAGGAAACAGTGTGGGGATGGAATACCCGGAGCGCAAAACCACTGACAACACCAAACGCTCTTTCGCAGCAAACTTCTAATTTTTTTCTCTTTTTTTTTTGGGTCTCGTGATCTTCATACTCCACTAGACAGCCAAATTTCCAATTAAAAGTTCAAAAAAAAAAAAATGGTACGATAGAGAAGGGAGCATGTTGTTAGGTCCGGCTACAATGCATATCGAACGGGGGATCACTGTACTTAGCTATATTAGTGAAGCCGATAGTAAGTTGTGGCTTACATCTCGAATCCTACGCGACTACGAGAGTGGAAACCAGTGTCTTTTCAGTTTATTTTGTGCTAGACTCTTGCTAAGTTTTTGTGATGTCGGCTCAAAAGAAATTTGGTTTGATATGTCACATGTAGTCGTTTGCGAAGCATTTCTCGTTTAATTTTGAACTCTGCCCTCATTTTCTTTTCGTTAAAGTGAGAGCAAATCATCTGTTGCCGCCTGCCGCGTGCGCTCTAATTTATCTGGCTCGGCTGAATTCCGTTTCGCCACTCGCACCGTCTTGGGTCGGGTCATAACATTGTGTGTAAACTTTGCACTCTTTTAGAACTATTTTCATTGCAATTTTATGAATTAATGTAATGATCGCTGTGTAAGCCTCTTATGGAAGATTATATCTAAATTTTTTCACGCTCTCGATCATCATAAGTTTGAATAATTATTTCAGAGTTTGCGACGGGGCAAATTTGCGCCTTCGCCATATGAGCATCTGATTTGAATCATCATATGTAGGCTCGGTTAACAACGCGTCAACTCTGCCGGATTGCAACTATCTCTTACCATATTTTTTAAGGACACAACATGCCGAAAAGAGGTTCTCGATCTAGTAGAGGAAGAGGTGGAAGCAGCCGTGGCGGGGCCAGTGGAGGAGCCCGCGGAGGTGGCAGTTTCCGCAGCTACAATCTAAGCAAATCACTGAAGAGAAGAGCCAACAAAAACAGAATGGCTGCACATGCCAATCAAGATATGCCCGAGCTCATGGACTTGGGTGCGGACTCTTATCTTCCTGAAGTAGGTAGCACGATGAGTAGTCTCTCCAAGAGACCCAATAGGCGAATGATGGCCGAGGCTCAATACACAGATAAACACTTGGAAGAAACGATGGCGCAGCCTTTGCGTTACCGCAGAATCGATTTTGTGAAGGCTAAGGAAGTTTACGATCCAGGAAGAGATCTCATGGATCTGCTTAAGAAATACGAGAAAAAGGACGGGCTAGTGCAAGACTTGCAAAAACTCAACGTTCAAGCTGATGATCATACGCCCCTAGCCGCCGACAAGACGCCAGTCGAGGCTCAATCTGAATCAAAATCCTTTCAGTCCCCACTTCGCGCGAGTATAAATGTCTCAACAGGCGAAGAAACTACCGAAACTTGCGATGACCTGCGTCTGAAGTATGCGCCAGTCGTAACTTTGAATCCCATAACCGATGGTGAAGGTGGTGAAAAGGGCAATTTGGAGGTCGGCGTGAATTCTCTCCTAGATAGTTTCGAAGGGTCGCAGTGTAACGATGCTCTCCCAAGCCAGGTGCTTGAGAGCGAGGAAACACTTCAGAGCGAAATTGCACCCGAAATCAGGCCAGTAGCCGAGGATGAGATATTCCACGAAAATGTGGCCAGTGAGGTAAGCACGGAATCTATGCTCACAGGATACAATTTATCTGATGGAGAACCAACTGAATTGCCCGCTTCAGCTTTAAGCGAGTTTTTCACAATCGATGAAACTGGGGATGACGGAATTCTCGAAAAACACGCCGTTAAAAAGCAGTCTACTGCCGCGCTTCTCAAAAGACCTCGATCTGTGAAGCTTGAAAATATCTCACCTTTCTCTTCAAAATCTAATGAGGTTGCCACCGAGCATGAGCCGTATCTCATGGTAGGCAAGGTTATGCTCAAAACACGCATGGATAAGGCTGGAAATCTATGTGCCAACCTTCCGCAGCCTGGTGGACAAAAGAGAGTTTCCTTCACTCGGGAAGATTTTCTGGATAGTTACTTTGAGGAAATGTCAGACGATACTGACGAAGAGGCAGCTTTCGACGATTATAAGGCGCAAATCATGGGCGATTTTGACTTTGACAACGACCTTGGTGACAATGATATCGTAGAAGATTTCGCCGACCTAGATGGGCTCGACAGTTTCAATTACAGTGATTTTGATTTAGGAAGCAACTCAAACGGAGAACGCGACATCGACCCCGATGGAATATATGTACTGTCAGATGAGTCTGCAGATGATGGGAATCTCAATTCTGAGGAGGAAGGTCTCGAAGATATTTTGAGCTTTGCGAGAAAGCAGCAAAAGGTAAAAGATCTCTTTGATTCCGCGCCAACCCAAACAGTCAAGAAAAGTGGCAAGGGGAGGAAGCAGAGGCTAGAGCTTGGGTCACATCTAGAGTTGGAGCTCAGAGAATCTTTGATGGAGCAGTTTCAATATCAAAAACAATCCAAGAAGGACAAAAGGCTCAGAAAGAAAGAAAAGCACCAGCGGGAAGGAATCGAACTTCATGATTTGTGTGTCAAGTATGATTACTCGCTTCATATTCAGGAAATTCGTCAGGAATTTGAGACCTTCTTGCATGACGCTGATAGGGAAACAATGAGTTTCCCCCCACTAGACGGGCATGGTAATAAAACGATACACAAGCTTGCAGGCCATTACAATATGAAGTGCATACGGTGCGGGGGAAACGGGCTCAATTTGTTCATGAAGGTTGCGAAAACCAAGAAAACTTTCAGGTACATTCCGGCGTATGACCAAATCGGCTTCATCACGAAACAGCGTCCTGTTTTCAAAAGAGTCGATGTGAAACCCCGCACTCAAGAAGAAATCCAACAAAGTGATGGAAAGAAAGAGCGCCGTGGGCCTAAGAGCGATGCAGTTGTGAGAGAGGGTGACATTGTTGGTGGAAAGGCACCGGAAATTGGCAACAACAATATAGGCAGACAGCTTCTCGAGAAGTTAGGTTGGATCAAAGGAGAAGGGTTGGGCGCAACGGGGAATAAGGGTATCAGCGAGCCTCTTACAGCTACAGTGAAGAGGTCGAAGACAGGTCTCAAATAGACTAGAGCATGGAAGTAACAGCTCATTACGACTAAGCATTATTTTTTTATGAAGTGTCATGCATGATTCTGTAAAACAAAACAATAGATATGAGAATTATTTCAAGATGTTTTCGTTCGCCTACTTTTGCTTTTTCCTTTATTCTTTTTCAGTTCGCTCACGGGAGCGGCGTGGCCCGTTGATTTGACGTGCTGAAATAATTTGTTCCTTGAGGTGAAAACATTTTGACACGCAGCACAAACTTCAGAGCCGTTTGGAATCTTACCTAAAGGTTTTTCGGATGCGACCTGAGGATCGGCATGTTTTTTGATACCCTTTTCCAGAGTCGGCCCCGCTTTTGCCGAGTCTGGTTTTCCTTTTCCTTTTTTGCTCTTCTTCTTCTTTTCGTCTCCCCAATCATCATTACTATCACTCTCGACCTTCAAGCCGTTGACAATCTTGGACAACTCGTTCTCCAAATCTCCATCATCGAAAAATTTACGAGATCCTTTTTTGGACTTCTTCTTCTGTTTTTTGGCCGAACTGTCGGAGGGTTGTACATCTTCAGCCTGGTGAGACATGTGTCCCAATGATTCATCGTCTACTATGTCGTCGATATCAAGATCGTGGAGATCAATTTTTGAAGATTCGATATCTTTTTCATTGAAGTGGTTCGACCCCTCATGTGACTTTTGTGAATGGTCTGATAGTTCTTCTTCCACCAGTTCTTTATTGTCCTCCTCAAAGTCGCCTTCATCATCAGATATAGGATCGGCGTCTGGTTCACTCGCCGCTGTCTCAAATGCAGAGTCGTCTTCTTCTGCGTCTAATCCAAGCTCCAAACCCTCTTGTCTCATTTCATCTCGTATCTGCTGCACCATAGCCTTGTGCTTCTGAGACTTTTCGTGCGTGGTGAACTGGTTTTTTGACTTGAACACCTTGTCACACACAATGCACTCGTGTAGGTCATCATCGAAGTCTTCTGTGAATTCATCGAATTCAGAATCAGTTGTTTCGTCGCTGTCATAATCAAATTCCTCTCTAAGCATGCGCTCGACTTCCTGTAGTTCATCCGCATTCATCTTCTCCCAATCCTGAATCTCGTAGTTTGCCGTCTCGGCCATCCTCTGCACTTTGAGTTCTTGAGCTTGTCTCTGAAGAAGCTCTCTTTGTTGTTTCTTTTTAGAGGCCTCATACGCCTCAGCACCAGCTTTCACACGTGGATCTCTTTTCTTTATGAACGTTGCGAACTTGCGCACGGTATCGTTGTATTCTCTCCTAGCCATGTCCCTGGCCTTCTTGTTTTCTTTTTCCATGAGTCTTCTTGTTCTTCGGTCGGGTGCCGCGGAGTATCTGTATTCATCCATCCAGTTGAAGGATTTCACGCTCTGAAAGTTGCTCCATTCACTATAAAAGACACGAACTTTGGACGCATAATCCGTATGAGAATTTCCAAATCTGGGATACATCAAAAGGCTTTCATCAATAGCATCCACATTTGCTGCATCATCGTGGAACTTCGCGTAGTTTGCAGCTTGTTGGTATTTACCGTGCTTGATTTCTTCCGCTGCGAGTCGTTCAAAAAGCCTCCCAGCGAGGCTATAGAGACCAGCTTGCGAGTCGTCAAGTTTTGCGAAAAGCGCCGGATTGAAATATCGTAGAAGCTCTTCCACAGATATGCTGGGAATGACCATACTTTGAGTCTCTTCTGCTGTGGACGTATATTCATCATCGTCTCTCAAAATCTGAGATTTATGAGCATCATACCAACTTCGTTCTTGTGGGTCAGATAAGACCTCATACGCCGCACTCACAAGAGTGAAGCGGGCGTTCGCACCGGTAACATCGTCTGGATTTTTGTCAGGATGAAGTTGGAGCGCTTTTCTTCTATAAGCCTTTTTTAGCTCAGCATCTGTGGCGGTGGCTTCCACATCTAAAAGCTCATAGTAACAGGTCTTCATGAATGAATGTCAGAGCCTGCTCGCGGATCGAAGAGTGAGTTACGTTCTATGTATGGTATGCGTGGAGACCTTTACTATGTATGACGTTTATTAGGGTGTGATGGGTGTAATTTGATATTTCAGTACATCGGTTCTCGATCCAACGCGCGCATTTGATTGAGCCCCACTTTCTTCTCATAGGCAACCCCGGATCTCGCGTAGCGATTGATGTGCACTGCTCAGTGCTGGCTAAACTGAAACCGGTCAGTAGCCTGTTTTTTTTTTTCTTTGTGTAAATCGGACAGGTGCTCACACATCATTTCAAATTATATGAAACAACTGAAACCGTCTTTGAGTGGGTCAATGGTGCATTCAACAGGAATACATTGCAACACACTTACTCACCAGCCTTTCGAATGATAGTCACTCGATTCATGTGCAAAGGACCCTTTGTCGAGCCCCGAAAACAAGTCTTCGTCACTTATGACTCGATCAGGCAACGGTGCTTTACCAAGCTTATGATCTATCATTAAAGAATCTTTCAAAGACCCACTAATTTCAACAGAGGGTTGAAAGTCTTTGACAGCTGTTGGCTCAACTCTCACGCTCTTACTTGTAGTGATCGTGCTTTCGCTTCTTGATGGTTCCATGAGGCTCTGTTGTGACAAATGCTCCGCAAACAGGGATGCCATTGGCGGCGCCGCTTCGTGCTGGGTTTGAGGCAAGGACTTTAAATTCTCAATGGACTTGTTGTCGCCGTGCAATCTCAATTTACCAGTAAATCCGTGACCTAATAAAGAAGACAAGTTGATAGAACTTTTTGAAAAAAGGTTTTTAAGCGAATTGTCACGCTGCAATGTGGAGTACTTGCTCAAACTGCTTGAGAGTAGCACATCCGCACCTTGACTGACATCTTGTTCTACGTGAGGATTCTCGCTGCTGAGCTCGGGCAAGCTCTTCTTCGCGTTTGCCATCGCCGAGAAATTCGATAGCCCCACGCTAGATGTTTGTTTAGCATACAAATTGCGCTCGCCAGATTCCATGGCGTTTTCCTCGGTGGAGTCTTCTCTAGTGCCCTCCTCTTCAGCCACGTACAAAATCGGAGATCGATTTGAAACGATTTTCCTTGAGAAATCACTCTGGGAAGCAAACCTTTTAGACAAAAGAATTGAGGGTCGCTGTAATTCACGGGAATTTGAGCTTGAATCGACAGTGATAACGCCTGTGGTCGAGGATCGTTTGAGCACGGGTTTCAGAGCCAGATGGTCTGACGTCGCACTTTTTGCAGGCACGAGTGATCTATTCGAAGGGCTGTTCAATTCACTCAAGAAAAGACCAGAAAGAAGAGAGCGAGGTTTGAGTGAAGAAGGCGAGCTTTTGAGAGTCTCATCGGCTGGAGGCGAGAAGTTGCTATGATTGTTTGATGGATGTGGAATGGGAATTCTCTTTACAAAAGAAATGGGTTGCGATGTTGGCGATTCGGGCCCCAACTCGCTTTCAGAAGAGACGGACATCCACTCGCTTTCTGTGTCGTCCATCAGTCGCGCACTTCTCCCTTTCGTAATCTTTGCATCAGCAATCACTTGTTCGACATCTTTTTCATGAAGCGAAGGTGGCTGTTCGTCAATATCGCTCACCTCAGAAATGTCCGTCGACGACAAACTGGAGACATCGCTATTAGCCAAAGACTCCCCGAATGCAGTTGTGCTTTTGAACAAAGAGTCTTTTCTTTGAAGATGCATCGACATTGCAGGCGGAGTTTTTTCTGAGAGACTTTCATGAATCTCTGGTTTTTCATGAGGTGCTGGAGAACTCGAAATATAGAATATATTACCTTTGTTATGGCTCGGACATTTCACTTCGCTGTTGCCATTCGATAAATTAGCATCAAGAATTTGGGTCGGACTCGGATCACCTACCAAAGGCAACTTTGATGCCTCTCCATTGACTTGAGTGGCTTGCACTGGAATTCTAGGATATTTTTTGATAGAGGAGGCGTGTTGTTTCTGGGAAACTGGGATGTTCTTATCTCGCAGAGGCTTGTAGTCGAAATAGTCGCCTCCAGACATGTCATCTTCGGATATATCATCTTCGGATATATCATCTTCAGATATGTCGGAAGATTCATCACCGGAAATGGGTTCCTGAGCAAGGCTTTGGGATTCCCTTCTCTGCCAGCTCGAGATGCTGTCAGTGGTATGTGGGGACAAATTCAGAAAAAGCGAGGGGCGCGCTGACAGCATTTGTGCCAAGTGTGATTTGTAGACTGTATCAGTCAGATTGGTATGGAAACTTAACAATGAGTTGTCGGTGATTTTCTGCGAACCTTGGAGAATCCGTTCACAAATCAATCTCCATGATCTATTGTTGAGGCGCTCGAGGTTGGGCGTTGAGTTATTGGGTGTCTTCCAAACTGAGAAGAGAGATTCCTCGAGCTTGTCAAACAGCGCTTTGAGCTTTGGGTGGTCGGAACTAGGTGTAGTTACCAAGGATGACATCAAGTCACAGCATCAACGGCCTGGCCAGATAAGCAGTCAAAGTCTGAGTTTTCGCAAAATTCACCTGTAAGCACGTCAGGCCAGGAATGTTGATTCGAGGATTTTTTGGTTTTCTGTTTTCAGAATCGTTCTCGAAAGGTTTCTGAAAATGAACGATGAACAAAGCCCAGCTTTTTCTTGTGGTATCTCCTACTACTGCCTCCTCTCAGGTATAGATTTTCGAGCTGTGCGTGACCGAGCACGGAATGAGGCGGTGGGCGCAAATGGGAGATCAGGCAACAGCGACCCCTCGGAAAAAAATCAACAAATGAAAAGGCAGGCCAGACGCTCCAGCTCAACACTTGTACAAACAAGTAGCTTTTCTTATGATCGGAAGCGGGGAAATAGATCTAAGTGTGATGATGAACACGTCTAGTGAAAGCGCCCAAGATCCGCACGGTTAAGCTACCTGAGGCTACACTGGATCCAGGCGGGCGATAGGCCCGCGCGTTTATGATCAATCTCCGCACTAGTCGTGATATGAGGCGGCTGGACCGGAAAGCGTGACTAGATGATGCGACTGTCACGCTAGAATGGGTGCTAGTACACAGGATACTACGCTATCCACCTGACCTGTACGAAGAAATAAAATTAGTACGCACAAGCACGTGAGTGAGAACAAGTCTTTGGGCAGAGTGGCCATAATACTTGCATAATCAAGTAGGTCGTAGCTGCTATAATTTACCCTGGAAGTAATTCGAGTTGAGTAATCTGTGCCTTCTGTGAGAAGTTCTGATTTGGGCCCGGAGACCCTATCATTTTGATACCGTTCTTCTTTTTTTTTTTTTCAAAGATTTCTTTTCGATTGAAAAAAGATTGTATTGAGGGTATCGCTGACCGAAGCCAAGGGCGAAAACTATATACTATTGAAAACCTTCACACTTGGAGATGTATTTGACTTGAAACTGGCTGAATTATGATGAATCTTAAAAAAAAAAAAAGAGTATGGTTAGCATGTTTTGTTAGACACCTCGACCGATTCGCCAGCGGAGTCCATGTCTTTGGTTCCCTTTCTCCTCATTTTTTCATTTTTCCATATACTTTTTTTTCTCAAATGTAAGATTGTGTTCTTAAATATCGCGTACACAAATTGTTGAAAGGACCAAAAACCATTGGTTCAGTAAAGCTAAGAGTCCGCAACGCGAGAGTATTAGGGGCTGAAACATTACACTTTTCCTCGCAAAGATGAGCCATGAGCCCAGGTAGCAAGGACCTGCCAGGTTTTTGTATGTAGCTAAAAGCTAACGTGCCATGTTCGATATCAGCGAGCAAAAAAAATGACGCGTGCGTGTGATGTAATCAGACAGCGTCTCTTTCAGGTATCGCCCTGGCACTATGAGAAACTCCGCACAAAAAAAAGCCTATCAAAACGAACTAATTTTCTCTGATGTTTTTGGACTTACTTCACCTAAGAATTTTGTCACAAGCAACAAATTTCTAAACACATGTGTATGAAGCTGTGGTTAAAATTGGAGTTGAAACAAGAGTGGAGCCATGCCGCAGCCTATGTTCGTGCAGTTTGCTTGGCAAGATGAGCTTCCTGAGTATTAATTGAAGAGTACATTCGTTAGATGGACATTGATGACTTTTCCAGGGACTACAGACTATATCATAGCGTCGAAAACTGCGCATCTGCTGCGAAACTGCAACAAAGTCGCGAGCCTTGGAGAGCTGCTTAGCTCATGAACAGTTAGTATATTCTCTAAAGGAGCAAAACTTGATCACAATAGTAATTGCCACCTTGAAAAAACACAAAAAGTGAATAAGATCAAGAAGGAGGGGAGTATAATCGGCAAATAGAGAGTCCTTGACTATTTTCGACGACAATGCAAAGTTAGAGACGGTTGCCCACGAAGCTCCAGTCGGCATATTTATACAGTTATGGAGAAAGACGCGTCACTCGTGTGACGAAGAGCACGAACTATATTCTTCTCTCATTTAAATTACGAAAAATGTGTCCTTTGTTTCCATAAAGCTGGGCCGGATCGCCAATTTTATATCCCATGATGGGGAGTATTAGCAGATGCGGCATGCGAGCTGCAGCACGTTCTCTGACTGTAGACGTCACTCAGCACCAACGCAGTAATCATGTTCAATTCCAAATCCTACAGACGCTTTAAGATTTCTAAAAACACAGGAGAGTAAAAAGCGTCACGTTTCGAAGCGACTCGCTTGTGCTCAACAAAAACTCGAGCATATCGCTTCTAAAACGTGAAGCGTGTGCTCAAAACCATAGCAAGTCGAAAAGGTTTTCGTGGCTCGTGGCTCGTGGCTCGCGGTGCGACGCCTCAGGCATCCACACAAGTGCACATAACCAGGGTTTCGAAATGAGTCCAGATGTGGTACCCAGGAAATTTCAATCGAATCAAGAGCGTCACGCCGTGAACTATTTGAAAGATGCTGTTCTTTGATTCCTCTCAGTCAAAATCGAGAACAATCATGAATATCTTCGTTTCTAACTAGCTTCTTCAAATCTCTGATCGAACTCTTTTCCGCGACCGGGCCATGGGAACTTCGCCTACCCCAGGATTCCACGTTTGCTGCGAGGTCAGACATAGAAGTAGCAAGCAGGAGCACGCACCCATTTGCTGGCCCCTCCGACTTGTTTGCTATACATAAAATTGGCGAGCGACGGGGTCATAAATAAGCCTGACTCGCTGCGGTTTCCTTTCTTTTTTTTTCTACCTCTCATTTAAGTAATCAATTTATACAATAACAATCTCAGCTACTGTGCAATTGTTTATTGTTTAATTATTCCAGACTCATTTATTACATCACTCACATAACCTACTCAACATGTCTAAGAAATTGCTTTTCGGAGTCGCTGCCGTTGGTGGTGGTGTCTACCTCTATGACCAAAATGTTCTGCCTATTTTCCCAAGAGACAACAAGGGCAATGCCTTTGGAGTTTCGCAAGCAGGTCCTCCAAAGGAATTGAAGCAAGACTTTCGCAAGCTTGGCGAGGACACCAAGGATTTGGGTTCTCAGCTTAAAAAGACTGTGAACGGCTCGGTTTCGGACATCCGTCACAAGACGGATGAGGCTGTTTCTACTATCAAAGACACTGACATGTACAACAAGTGGTCTCAGAAATTGGACAGCTACCAAAAGGATGTTAGAACGGAAGTAGAGAACATCAATGACAAGCCGTTGCCCAACAAATTAGCTGCCAAGTACATCAAATTGGTGAACTCAATTGGTCAAACGGAAGACGAGAAGTTGAAGGAATTGGCCTCCTCCACCTCCGCTAGACAGCAGGAGATCAAGAAGGATTTGTCTAAGGAGCAACAATCTTGGTCTTCGTGGTGGTCGGGCAAAAAGCAAGAAGCCGGAGACAAGAAGGATGAATTGGCTGCCAAGGCTGAGAAGGAGAAGAAGTCATGGTTCAATTGGGGCCAAAATAAGGCTGACGATGCCAAAAAGGCTGCTAATGATGCAGAGGCCAAACTCCACAAGGAAAAGAACTCTTGGTTGAACTGGGCCGACGACAAGTCGGATGAGGCAAAGAAGGCCGCAGAGGACGCCAAGAAAGAGAAGAACAAATGGGTCAGCTGGGGCTCTTCGAAGGCTGATGAGGCCGAAAAGGCCGCCAAGGACGCCAAGAAAGATTGGTCCTCTTGGGGATCCGCCAAGGCCGACGAAGCGGAACAAGCAGCTAAGAACGCTCAGAGGGACTTGGAATCCAAGAAGAACGAGTGGGTCAGCTGGGGTTCTGCCAAGGCCGACGAGGCTGAAAAGGCCGCTAAGGATGGTCACAAAGACTTGAAGGCTACTATCAACGATCAAACTCAGCAATTCAACGAAAACTTCGAGTATGCAAAGAAAAAGGCCTCAGAGGAGTATGAGGCTGCCAAGAAAAACTTGGACAGCTGGACTCAACAGGCCAAGGACAAGGCCAATGGAGTTTGGAGCAAGGCTGATGAAGAGCACTTGAAGAGAGCCGGTGATGACTTCCAGAGCGCTTTCGCCAATTTGAAGCGTTTTGGTGAGGAATTGACCTCTAAGAAGTAATCTTTGACAGTATATAAATGTAAGAATCAGAAGACTTTTTAATGCTTTTTCGATTGGAACTTCAAATGTATTGACTCAGTTGGCTGCGAGTGTTGCGACTGACACAAGACTTGAGCCTGTTCATGTAGCCAGAAGAACCGAGTCAATCAGGGTTAAAATAAAAGCGCTCAAAAAACAATTCACCTCATTGAAAGCGGGACTCAAATGTGATAAGGATAGAGAACTCACAGGCAAAGCAATGTACTCGGGGAATGCTATTGATCATACTGCAAGAGGCGAAAATTTAGTCCTTGTGCGTCTCAACAGTGGCATGGCCAAGACCTAATTGCTGCCAGAAATGGATTTCACCCGAGTTTGTTTTGTTACAGGAGAGATTCAAGACGAAAAAGAGACCGTGAAGTAGAGATGGTCCAGCGTATTACGATTTAGGGTTACCTCAAAAAAAAACAAAAAAAAAAAAAAAAAAAAAAAAAAAAAAAACAGATCGTTGGCTAAGCAAAGTGCGCTAGTCTCTGTGGACCTGATAAAGGCCGATACGCGCATTCACGGCATCCGGTTTGATTTAATCGCACGCTCTACAGCTCACGCTGAGATCAAAGATCGGCAATATTTCGAAATGGGCTTCCCTCGTCGAGTGCCTCTGCTCCCAAGAATATATCATGTGAATAGCGAACTTCTCGATGCCTCGGGTATAGCAAAAGTGCCGACGCATCAGTTGTTCACGAAGCTAGGAATTGTCCACCATCCGAAACCAGGACTTGTTCATTGGCTTCCTATGGGAGTATCCATTCTTGGGAAACTTAAAAGTCTCGTCCATAAAGAAATGGCAAATGCGGGGTCGGAGCAAGTTAGTCTCTCTGCCCTCTCACATGCTTCGCTTTGGCAACAATCTGGGCGTTGGGGCGGAACTGAGCTATTCAAATTGAAGGACTTTTCGCTGACAGAATTCTGTCTTGCGCCAACTTGCGAAGAAGAAATCACCACGTTGGTGAAAAGCCAAGCTCAGTCATACAAGTCCTTCCCGCTTCTGTTCTACCAGATAAATACCAAATTCAGAGACGAGAAAAGGCCTCGAAGTGGGTTGTTGCGAGGCAGGGAGTTCATCATGAAAGACGCATACTCGTTTGACTGCACCCACGAGCAAGCCATGGTGTCATACAATAACATGGTGGCGGCATACTTCAGAGTCTTGAAGCAACTCAAAGTGCCTTTTGTCAAGGCAGAGGCCGACTCAGGCGACATTGGAGGTTCTCTTTCACATGAGTTTCATTACGTGCACAACTCGGGGGAAGATACCTTATTCACGTGCAATGGATGCGGAGAAACTCTGAACATAGAACGCACCTTATCGTATCCAGTCGAGGAGGAACATCACCCCGAGGTTTCGGTCAAGTACTATACCACGCATGATAGGAGCACCCTCATATGCGCTTACTTTCCTAGCTCGAGGGCTCATCAGCCTAATTTTCTCAAGGAAGAGATCTCTGATATAGATATCGCATCAAAGCTAAGCCAAAACGAAATTTTGGACTTTTTCCGAGATGAAGATGCATTGATCTCAAAGAAGATCGTGCGTGTCATGGATCTGCGTCTCAATTCACGCTCGAACTTCCCAGATTTCCCAATCAAATTCATCAACAGGTCTCTCATAACCACCCTCACGGACATTCCGATAGTCGCTGCTGAAGAAGGCGAGATGTGTCATAAATGTGAGGGGGGTAAGTTGGTGGCTCATAAAGCAATTGAGATAGGCCATACGTTTTATCTTGGGGACAAATACACAAAAACCTTCGATTTCTCCGTCGAGTATCCTCTGGAAGACGGAACGCTTCACAAAAATAACGTACTTATGGGCTGTTATGGAATCGGCATCAGCCGTATAATCGCTGCAATTGGGGAGATCAATAGAGACGAGAGGGGACTTCGATGGCCCGCTTGTATAGCACCATGGCTGGTGACAATCATCAACAATCTGAAAGATCTTTCAGCTCTGGAGAAGGTCGCCAGTGAGCTCTCAAAGCGTGAGGTGGACTGTCGTATTGACGACAGAATTAAGGTCAGAATGGGCAAGAAACTCAAAGACTCCAATATGTTCGGCATCCCGGTAGCCGTCATAATCGGTAAACAGTATCCCACGGTGGAAATTGAGCTCAGAGATCATTTGACCCTGTATGAGCCAAAGAGCGGAACCGATTGGAGATATGAGCCTGGAAGTGGATCGAAACCGCTGAAACTACTCGTCAATGTCGACGAGGTAGGCGAAGCCGTTCGTGAGCTAATCCTACAAATGTAAATGGTGAAGAGTTGCTCTCTGAGGCGTGGATTGTTCTCTGTGGCGTGGACTTGATTATATTGTATTGCTATTAATGTACAGACTTAAGAAGTGAACTTGCCGGTGATCTTGGCAAGCACATGCATAACGATCACGGAGAAAATGAACCCAACGGCCAAGATCAAGACAACCAATGGATCGACTCTCAAGCCTTGTGCCTCATCGGTGAACAATTTCAACATGGTGGCAGAAGAGCCTCCCGCACCTGCAGCTCTGGTGGACAAAGGCATTTGGTCAGCATCCTTTGCTTTCTTGTCAGAGACGTTCTTTCTCTTGACAGCATTTCTCAAGCCACCTGGCGCTACGGATGAGGACTGTGGTATTAGTATTTCGAGAAGTATTATCGAGGAATTATGGCGGTCTCTTTGAACAGAGATCTCTTCAATGGACGGCAACTTTCAAGCTTCAATCAAACCCAAAGAGTTTAAACGCCACAATGTTTCTCAAATTTTGACTATGGCATAATTTTGTCCGACGGGTCTGTAAGGCTCGAAAATGGGCAAGTTTACCATCTGAAGGTCTTGAGTCGACTGCTAATTGCTTGGGGAATAATCTAAACCCTGAGCTTCACAAAACCATGATGGAATGTCATAAGCAGCGCGAGCCCTTCATTAAAAGCAACCTCTTGTGAGCATCAGATCCATCATTTGCGCTGACATACCATAATTTATTTACAGTTGACTGTTAAGAGATAAGTACACGTAAGGACTTTTCCGACAAAAGAAGGCGCGAGTGGCCGCCGTATGTCGGTCACGTGACAGACGCGGCGTCGACTTCCGCGCCAATCGCTGTGGCCATGAAACCTTTGGTGAATTGAATGACATGGATTGACTCTGAGCAATTTGTTGAGCTTCAAATAGAATAATTCTACATGTCACTCGAGCCTTTACTCTATAGAAAAAGAGGCGGAAGAATCAGGGCTTTCATGGATCCCAACCACGGACTGAAACGAGTCATCTTAGTGGCTACCAAGAAGTCTTGTTCGGTGCAATTTTGAATTTTTGGGCATGGGTCTGAATTACCATGATCTTATTTGGGCACGAAGAATAGCATATCTAGAGTTGGCTATAAATCATCTTTTTTTTCTAGTTATTTGCTTCACTCAGTTTCAAATACGAATTTCAGAGGCCGCAGTTGTACTTTGTAGCTCATGTTTCCAGATTAAATGGTACTGGATGAAGTTGAGCATTCAGCCAGACTTTTCTCTCTGCTGGCGACTCAATTTTGATCAATCTTTTGCCATGATTAGCTTTTCAGCAGATAAGTATTTCGCTCGTTTCGTAAATAATTAATTTACCTATCATGCGAACTTCCTATTGCGAGACCGCTTTATTCTCGATTACCACAACACTCCCAGAACACTCTCTAGTCGAATTGGCGTTTTATGGCCGGCACATATCCTTCCGACATGAGGCTTGGAATTGTGTCAGATAGAAAATTGAACCCCACATTCTAAGACATTCAGTACACTTGAAAGAAAGACCGAAAACATCATGGGACCTAAAATACCAAAATGCACATCAAGTTTATGTTATCGAATCAAAACGTGCCTTTACATTACAAGCTCTCAACTTGAATTATTTGGCGTAGCAAAGTAGCCCAGGGTCTATGATGATACGCGCACTACTATTTTGGCTTAGTTTAGCTGAGCAGGTAGAGCTCAACAAATATACTTGCAAATCAATAGTGCCTATATTCGTAAAGTGGTCATCCATCGCAAGTTTTCAACGGACTCTCAAGAATTATAGTCCTGGCGTCTAGTCTTTATGCCGATGGTGCTTTTGATCAGTCCGCTTTACCCCGAGTCCTGCCCCACCAAAACAGACGCAGCCCAATTCCTAGGGCGCGACTTTTTTTCTGCTGGAGAATTTCTCGCCAAAAATGAAGCCTTCTCTCGGCAAGGTGATCCTCTCCGAAGACCCAATTTTATCATCACCGGCGAGTTTCTTGCGCTATCATCCCAACCAATTGGTTCAGAATATTCTTACATAGCAAGGCCGTGTCTTTGAGATTTACGCGAAGGTTTTTCTCACGACATTTGACGGTACCTTTCTTGCATTATTGACCACCTTTGAACACATTGGAAACTAGCTAAGTTAGGCGAGGAAAGAAGCTATCAGAATTTCATCCAAGTTCAAATCCGTGCTCAGAAGTTCAAGAAAGGAGCATCCGGTGAAATTTACGTTGAACCATTTCTTTTCAGCTTCCTGACTCCACTGGTGCTATCATAACCTCGCTCTCCTCACACCAAATAGAGCCCCGATTCGAGCCTTGAGCCCATTTGGTTTTTCTAAGTACAAACGTATAGCACATTATTCCAAGCCTGACCATGGATTTGCGCAATTTATCCTCGACGCCATCGCAGCTAGACTCAATGATCCAGCGCAGACCCTCTCTTTCGTCGTTGTCATCAACGTCAGGCTATGATTCTTCGACATACAATCCCCCAGCCACGGCTTTGACCGGCACGACAGCTACTCTGCAAATGCCTTCTCATATAAGGGCATCCGCTGGACCGGGCCGTATCTTTCATAATTTACCGGACGGCCACGCGGGAACTGGTCTTATCGGCGACAATGCACAAACGCTTGTCACTGATGTGGGCCCCTGGGTAGAGCAGCAAAAGCAGCAGCAGTCTCTCAGTGTGCGCCCCTTAGACATAGGGAAAAAGGATATTTCTTCAAAGTCAGCAGAAACGTTGACTGCTGGCCACAGACATATTTCAAATGTTGCATCTTCAGTTGTTGGAGATTCCACTGTTGCCACCGAAATTGACGAGGACGATGAGGATAATCAAGATGCAGACAACGACGAGGATTTGATACCAACAGCTATTGTGATCAAAAATATTCCTTTTGCCATAAAGAAAGAACAGTTGTTGGACGTCATGACAAAACTCAGCTTGCCCTTGCCATATGCATTCAACTACCATTTTGACAATGGCGTATTTCGTGGGTTGGCCTTCGCTAACTTTGCCTCAACCGATGAAACGTCTCTGGTAGTGAATCAGCTCAATGGGAGAGAAATTGGTGGCCGAAAATTGAGGGTCGAGTACAAAAAAATGTTGCCCTTGCAAGAAAGAGAGAGGATCGAAAGAGAGAAACGTGAAAAACGAGGCCAGTTGGAAGAGCAGCATAGGTCAGGATCGAACGCATCTCTAGCGCTGCTTCTCTCAGTGACATCGACGACGGCTGCAACTAAAAACTTAAGTGTGAATGGACAAACTTTTCAATCTCAAACTGAAAGGTTTTTCGCACAATTCCCGTCGGCTAGCACTAATCTCCCCAATCCTCCTCAAGAATTGAATTTCAATGATCCTGAAGTCCTCGAGCTTTACTCTCAGTTGCTCACATATCGCGATGACACCTCAAAACTCATTTTTGAATTGGCATTCCCTTCTTCTTTAAATATGAGTCAACGAAAGGTTCTCTCGATAGTTTGCTCGTTCTTGAACTTGTCGGAGCTTTTTGACAACGGGCTTATCATCATCAGAAGAAAGCCCGGTCAGCAAGGTATTCAGCAGCGTCAACAACAGATTGCTGCCTATAACACACATCTTCAGCCACAGCAGTCCTCCGCTGGGGGCCCAACAAGCGCTCCGCCCCCATCTCAAATGTCAGCGTCGATTCTGAATTCAGGCCCACATGGCCAAAGCTCGATCAACGGACTTTCCCTGCACTCTTCATCGATGGTAAATTTGAGTCAGATTCCAGGCATGCTTTATCCTAATAATTTGGTCGGTGGCAGCATGAATCAGCCGGAGCTTTTGAGATCACATTCTCAGTCTGCCTTGCCCTTGGCCCGTTCCAGACAACAAGCATCCACCCCAGTTCCGAATCCACATCAGCAGCACCAGCACCAAGGATCAATACCTTACTCTCACTACCAGAACTCCGGCTCGCAGCAACAAAAGAACCCTTCAAACAATAAGTTCCAGAGCTATGGCGCATTTGGGAGTAACTCGGCGACACCTGTTTCGCAACCACAAGGTCCTTTGGGCACACCAACCTCCTCCAGCGCGGCAGCCTTGTTGAGAACTTCAAACAACCGCTCGTTTGTCGATGTGCGAGCAACACCACCCATGAGTCAACCTTTCCCAGGTAATTCGGCTGCAGGGTCACCCACACCACTGCATAACGCAAATCTTTTTCAGCAGCCAAACCATTACTTTATGGGAGGCCAGAATTCGCAGATGAGTCAGGCCAATATTCCACAACAACAAGCCGCTGACTTATCAAACCGTTTCGCCCCTTTTGGCCAACATGCCAATCTCTCAAGCAGCATCGCATCTTTGCAGAGCAACGCGCCAACAGGTGACGATTATCAAATGAGCGAACCTTTGAACTCCAAATTCAACAACTTAAATTTGAACAGTGGCTATGAGCAACCAAAGGGAAGCGGCATTTGGGGTTCCAGAAAGTAAGCCCACGTACATGAGCCAGTATACATGTTTGTGAGTCTGCATTGAAGATTGCAGCTACTTATATGACATTACAAGACGAGAAAATTAATGATCACTTAACGAGACGAAACGAAGACAAGTAGGTTTATATTGCACTTATGACGAACAAAATTTGATTGAGTTCTATGATTGATTTCTATGATCGAACTCTATGATTGAGTTTTATGATTGTAGACGCTTACGAAAAAAAAGTCATGGCATAGTAATGAGAAAATATACCAGTTCAATGCTATTTATGATCGCATGTGTTCGCGGGGATTTGAGTCGCCTTTAGAAGATCAGAGCGGACACCTGTCCACAACACGGCTGACTGGCTCATAATCACTGATAACGCCCACAGCAAAGAACTTGAGGAGTTTGTGACGCGCCTAGAAGACCGGCAGCCGTCGAATATGATAAAAGTAAAAGCGACAATTTTTTGTGCCACAGTTAATGATTAAATAATGGCTTTAATTTTTTTCCCCGCTCATTCTGGTCACACAAGCTTGCTCAAAGCCACAGTGTTATTTACGACACCCCCTGGTCCAGGCGCTGATTGAAGCTAGAAATAAGCCAGGGCGAGCGCGAAGCGTGCTTTTTTTTTTTTTGTTAGTCATGTATTCGTACAATATATTCAAGGCCAAATGCGCGCGAATTCTTCACGTGACTGTTGTGCGTCTTTCAATCCATAAAAAAGAAAAAAAACAGGAAAAGCTTCTGAACCTGACTTAAACCATAGAACTTATTTCGCAGGTGCAACCCGGTATCGACATTCAGCACTCTTGGATTCAATCTTCGGGCCCTGACCATATTTTGCGTGCATTTTCAGTTGTTTTGGCGGTTTCAAGCTCGAGGGTTCACCAGATTCGTTAGTCCCATCGCACGAACACACACAAACACCTTTTTTATTTCGGATAGAATCAGTGTCACATCACTTTTCCACAAGTATAGTATTTCAGTGAGTTGAATATTATTGGAAATAAGCATCTGAATCGACTTTTCCAGCCTAAATTTATCAATTGCAGTCGACGCACATTGACCTATATTCATTTAAGATCGAAAAGGACCGCCACCCCTTTATAGTTCAGTCATTGGTCCCTCCAGATTAGTGACAACGATACCGATTTGAAACAAATTTCTTGTCACTCAAAAATCTTTGATCATGGGACAAATTCTTTCGCAGCCAGAGACAGAGAAACACTCTGAAGTGGACTCTGACAAACACTTGTCATACGGGTTGTCTTGCATGCAAGGGTGGAGAATCAACATGGAAGACGCTCATGCCACGATCTTGAATGTTCACAAGGACGATGAAAGCAAAGAGCACGTGGCTTTCTTCGGTGTGTATGATGGTCATGGCGGAGAGAAGTCTGCCATTTTCACAGGGTTGCGCTTACACGAGTTAGTTTGCGCCACCGAGGCGTTCAAAAAGAAAGATTATGTTAATGCCTTGAAGGATGGTTTCTTGTCGTGTGACCAGGCGATTCTTCAAGACTTTGAGACACGTAATGATGACAGTGGATGTGCTGCAACTTCAGCCATCATCACCACTGACCAAATCATTTGCGGAAACGCGGGAGATTCCCGTACAGTGATGTCCATCAATGGATTTGCCAAAGCGTTGTCTTATGACCACAAGCCCTTCAACGAGGGCGAAAAGGCCAGAATTACTGCAGGCGGCGGATACGTTGACGTCGGCAGAGTGAATGGCAACTTGGCCTTATCCAGAGGAATAGGTGACTTCATGTTCAAGAAGAACACTGAGTTGCCTGCCGAAGAGCAGATCGTGACGAGTTATCCCGATGTGATCTCGCACAAAATAGACTTCGAGAAGGACGAATTTGTCATTTTGGCTTGTGATGGAATTTGGGATTGTTTGTCGTCGCAGAACTGTGTGGAGTGTGTCAGACGAGGCATTTACGAGAGAAAGCCTTTCACCCAGATATGTGAAGACATCATGGAGTTGTGCTGTGCGCCAACGTCCGACGGGTCTGGTATTGGTTGCGATAACATGTCGATACTTATTGTGGCCTTGTTAGATCACGAGAAGAATGAGACCCTAGACCAGTGGTATGAAAAGATTATCAAGAAGGTCGATTTGCACAAACAGCAAATGGATGCCATCAAAGGCAAAGAGGATGACACCAACGCCTACCTCAGCGTCCAATATGGTCCCATCTCGCCCGACTATAACGACTTATACAAGGAGATCTTTGGGGAGTACTACAACATTGGACAGCAAGGAAACGGCGGTGAAGGCGCAAAGAGCGGAAACGGCTTTTCTATGTTTGGCAACATGGGATCGCGAAACGGGCCTGGAGCCAATGACGAGGACACCGATGAAGACTCTGCTTCTCGTGAAAAGAACAGCGAGGAAAATGAGCTTGACACCGGTGCCATTTCTTTACAAAAGTTGTTATCCAGCAATGTGATCACCAACGAAAATGGTGTCATATACTTAGACACCTCTTCCGCCCAGTCTTTGTTGGCTTCTTTCGGCATGGGCGCCGGCAATTCTGATGAGGTTGGAGAGAGAGAAGAGAGTCAAGAAGGCTCTGTGCATCAAAAACATATCGAGGAGGTCGAGGAAGACGACGACTCAGAGGCTACGTCGTAAACTATGCGTAGCTGATTATTAATACTGGAAATATTGTATTTTTAATGATGATAATTGATGATCTACAAGTGCGCGCATAGTCGTTAACACCGCCCATTTTGTCCTGGTCAAAATTGCCCAGCCGTTCTTGTTCCTGGCTTTGTTCCTTTTCTTTTTTTTTTTCGTAAGTCGTACATCGTACTAGTCGCATCAGAACGACAAAACTTGTGACTGTATGCAGGCACTCTCTGACGCGTCAATGGAATCTGAGAAAAGATGCGGAGCCAAGCATTCGACCAGCCCAAGCCCTATTTAAGGCCCATTGAATCAGCATCTTCAGCCGGTCTATAGCACGTGCTGTGTCTTTGGAGAGCCCCAAGCCGGAAAAGTCCATTAAACGAGAGGCAAGGACGACCCCAAAAGACGTTGAAAGACTGCATAAAGACACGGCTTCACTCAGTGATCGGTTAACCAAAACAACCACAAGAAGGCACGCTAGAACTGGCTCGTCTGATCTAGGAATAAGTACTTATACTTTGTTCGAAAGAGCTGCTTTAGAATTTGCTCAAATCTTGTTGGCTCGGCCAGGATTATGGGCAGACTTCTGGCCAAGATTAGCACCACTAACAACAAGGTCACTAACAACAAGGGCTTACAAAATATGCCTGAAGGACGGCTCCGACATGGTAGAAATAGTCATCCGCCGAGAGACCCCAATGACCAAAACAGTTCCGATTTTTTGAGTGGAAACGGATCGTCGAAAAAGAAAGCAATAGCCACGAGCAAAATCACGCGAGAACCACTCAGTCAGCATCCACCGCAACCAATGGTATCTCTGGCCACGCCGATGTCAGAGGTCAAAAAGAGGAAAGGCCGGCCCAGGTTGTTTCTGGCACAAGTTGTGGAAACTTCCAAAGAAAGCTTTGTCGTGTTGATCAAGTTCAATGTACGCAATAAGTTGGCGAAACGATACTTTAGACTTTCTGCGCCTGTCGCGTCTGCACCACTTGAGAACCTCTCGAGGCTTCGGCCTCCTGCAAATCGCAACAAGACCCTGAAATTTGATGATGAAGCAGATGGAGTCAGCTTTGGAAGAAAGCGGGTTCCGAGGCTAGTGAAACGTCAAACGAGGGAGTCTGCCAATGGCATGCGCTCAAACAGTAGCTTATCTCGTCTGGCGAGCAAAGCTGAGGCACGTAAGCGATACAAAATGATGCTTGCGAACAGTAAGCTCCGGGAGGCCGCCACAGAGAGGCTCCAGGGGAGAATCGAAAAAGACCTCCCATATCATGGAATTCTTCCGTTCCCCGATTGCATCATCAATCACACTGATCCCACAGTAGCCGACCGGGAAATATTCATGCGGCTCAAAAACCAAGCTGAGCAAGCGAATGCCGATTTGCAGAATCGAATGTTGGCTGGAATCTCGTCGGAGGATACGCCGCTGGCAACTCCGATCCCCCAGGGGGCGTCGCAGTACTACCTGCGAAGTCAAATTGAAAAGCTCCAGTTCCGGGACTACTTGATTGACACATGGTATCTGTCTCCATACCCCGAAGAGTACGCGAAGAAAAAAATTCTATACATCTGTGAGTTTTGTCTAATGTATATGAGCTCGCCACAAGCTTTTCTCAGGCATCAGATGAAACGCTGCAACTCCTTCAAAATGCACCCTCCTGGTGTGGAGATATACCGGGACCCTCAATCTAAAGTAGCGTTTTGGGAGGTTGACGGGCGCAAAAACATCGAGTATTGTCAAAGCTTGTGTCTATTGGCAAAGCTTTTTTTAAACTCAAAGACACTATATTACGATGTGGAGCCATTTGTGTTTTACATCCTTACCGAGATTGACGAGCAGGACTCGTCTACTTATCACTTTGTTGGATACTTCTCGAAAGAAAAGCTCAACAATTCTGATTATAATGTTTCGTGTATTTTGACTTTGCCCATATATCAGCGTAAAGGCTACGGAAGCTTGATGATAGATTTCAGCTATCTTCTATCCAGGAGAGAATTCAAATATGGAACCCCTGAGAAGCCTTTGAGTGATTTAGGATTAGTGAGCTACAGAAACTATTGGAGGATATCAGTGGCTATTACCTTGAGAAAAATTTATGATCGCTTTATCAAAAACGGATCCAAAACGGCCCTCTTGACTCTTGATATAATTGCGCAGCTTACTGGAATGAAACCTTCTGACATTGTATTTGCCCTTGAGCAAATCGAGGCGCTAGTTGTCGATAAAAGGACTGGAGATTATGCTATCGTGATCAATTTAGAACTTCTCGATGGTATCATAAGCGAGTGGGAGCTGCGAAATTACGTAAAGCTCGATCCAGAGCTCTTACTTTGGAAGCCTCTCATCTACGGTCCCTCTGGCGGTATCAACTCTGCACCGGCTCTATCACTAATCCCACAAGCAGGCTGCCAGGCTCCAATGGTCAGCAACAGCATCTCCATGATCACGGAATTTTTGAAAGATGACATTGCTAACCCGTTTGCTTCCGAAGAAGAAGCTTATATGTCAATTGAGGCTTCTTTGGGCAATACAGAAAGCGAAGAAAGGAGCCAGTATTTTGAGCCCAGCCAGTACAATATTTGTCACCCCGATTTAGAGGTTGCAAATGAAGAGGGACAAAGCCTGACTCATAACAATGTCCAACTAGCCAACACCGGTCCAGAAGAAGATGTCTCAAATAATGAGACTGAAATTGACACAGAGGTTGTGGACTCCGGGTCTGAAGAGCTCTTCGAAGCTGACAGCGACGAGGATGTAATCGACCTGAAATTAGCTGCTGTCAAACAAAAGGGTACTCTTGACTTAGAAGGCGCTGAAGATGCTGAGTCTTACGAAGAGAGTGAACTGGAGAAGGCCGGGGAAAGCGATGAAGATGAGGAGGACGAAAATGAGGACGAAAATGAGGATGAAAATGAGGATGAAAATGAGGATGAAAATGAGGATGAAAATGAGGATGAAAATGAGGATGAATGGGGATGAAAATGAGGATGAAAATGATAATGGGGATGAAAATGAGCATCACAATAAAATCGAAAACCCGGAAGAGGAGGATCTCGCAGAAATTGATGAGATCCCCAAGAAATTGACATCACCGAAATATCAAAAAGAGCCCTTTCAGAGTTCTGTAAGGAGAACAAGGTCTCGCGTGCAAGACGCAGAATTGTCGCCTGAGCCTGATAGAAGAAGAAGGTTACGGCGCGGGAGAATATAAGTGATTGTTCTATATCACATATCAAAAAGTTTAGATGAATTTTCATAGATTGTATCAATGAAATGTTGGGTTTCCTTCTCTCCCTCGAGTCCATGTAACTTTGCCAAGATTTCAGCAACTTGCCCCACGAAAACAGGCTCATTTCGAGACTTGATAAGTGGGTACGCGAATTTTCCGACTTCAAGCGTAGATACCTGGCTAATCCTTTCGAGCTCCGCCTGGGCTTGGGCCCTGTGCTTCTCGAAGTTCTCCTTCTTAATACTCGGAAATGGCAAGAATGTATCCATTTTTATCTCATTGTTCTGCTTCTTCTGTTTTTTTGAATTGGCAGGAACCTTATCAACATCGATGTTCTCAGACAAACCAGCAACTTCTGGATAGAAGAAATTAGGGTACGCGGATATCAAGGGGAAGCTGGCATGGCTTTTTCTTATTTCACACCACGGAGCATCTGTCTCGATCAAGAGCCTGTCTACTGGAATTAACCTAGCAACAGCGATGTTTTCTTCTGTCTTGAGCGAGCAGCCATTTATGCCGACATAAAACCCAAGGTCGAGAATCTTTTTAAGTTCCTCCAGTGTTCCTGTGAAAGAGTGTACAACGCCCCTTACGGGAAGAAGCGAGCCGGTTTCAACAAATTGCAGAATGATCTCGACAAAGTCGTCGCACGCAGCTCTCATATGGAGAAAAAGGGGTAAGCCCAATTGTTTAATCGAGGTGTATACTTCTAACTGTTTGATGAACATCTGTCTCTGCTGGCTCTTGGTAGAATAATGCAAGCGATCGTAGTCGAGCCCGATCTCACCGAATGCCCTGACAAGACCTCGCAGATGTCCATCTATGGCAATGTTTTTGAGATCTTGGAGTTTCTTGTCTGCATCGGGCAAGAGACTTTCGTTCTCCACGCCCCCATAGAACTCTTCTGCCACTGTGCATGGATGCACTCCAACAGTAGATGCAAAATTTGGAGTATGAGCAGCAACAAGCAGCAAGTGGCCACGGCTCTCTTCAATAGATGAAGCTGTGACGAGCATACGATCCACATTGAAAAGCTTGGCACGTGAGATTACTTTTTCAACATCTGGGGGATGTTTGGCTGTAGTTGAGCCATTGTATAGGCCTTGGAACATGCCATCGGAGAAGTTCACACCGATGTCAAAGTAGCGAGGTTTCCAAGAGGTCATCGCACGTCGTATCATACAATGAGCTGATAACCTTAAGACTTTTGCAATAAGTGTCCTGTGTCTTTTCGATTTCAAGTTTATGGAATTGATAGACAAGATCCTGATTTTGAGCCGAGCCGAGCCGAGCGCTGAGCGAGCGCACCTTTTGAGTAACGCGATGTGACAAGGCGATAAGCAGGCAATCTTAAATTCTGCTGAAACAATTAATTTCTATTGGATTTTAAAGTTGGAAAAAATTTGGGATGTAAACAAAGTGGCGAAATCGGGCAGCAAAAAGACGGCCACCGTTTAGACCCAAGTATGCTTTAACATCTGATCATTATGACGAATTGTAAATGATCGCAGGTGAAGGGAAGCACTCTCACGTGGCTATCAATAGTTGACCCGTGAAGATTCCCAAAAATTCTTTCTCATAAGGCGACTTGATCAATTGAGTTTAGCTCGCTTAATTAATCGGCAGCTCATTCAAATAGCTGAGCCTAGTTCAGCAAATATAGCTGAGTAAAAGATAAAGTCAGTTCCACAAGATTGAAACTGCTGAAAGCTTAGTATGCACAGCTTTATCGGAGCTGCTACGCGCGCGGCCAATAATAATCTGAAAACCACCGGAGGCTCAAATGATGATCTGAGTATATTTCGGCCCAGATCTGATTAGTGTTCAGTCATGACTGACTTGGAAGCCCATCTTAGGGTTCAGGAAAGCGAAGTCTCGCGTGACCGGGAAATTGCACGCGTGCTTCAATGTTCCCCCAACGATTATTTTGCCATCATGGAAATAAATCCACTTTCTAAAGATGCTTCACTCTCGACTACGCTCCGGAAAGCATATCGAAAAAAGTCTCTTCAAATACATCCTGATAAAGTGAAGAATCAGGATGCACCAAAGGCCTTTGATCTACTAAAGAAGGCGAATTTGGTGCTTTTGGCTGAGCCCTACAGTAGCGTAGTAGGTGAATCTCTTCATGAGGCGCAGAACGAGGAAGCAGAAAGTTCAGGCCTCGAGGAGAAGGCGAGGTATGTTCAAAAAACTAATCTCATACTGATATATGAGCAAATATCGAAGGGACTTGCATCTGACAGAGTGGACGACTATCACCACAAAATAAACCAGGAAATTCGAGAAAAGGTTCTGCTTGTGCTCGAGCAACACGAGAGGGATAAAGCCGTCGAGAAAGATTACGTGCAGCGGCAGGAGTTGAGAAAGCAATCAGATATCAAGACTGCTGCGAAGGAACGGGAGCTGAAAAAGTCATGGGAAACACAGTGGGAGCAAACCAGAGACCACCGAGTCAAGCTGTGGAGAACGTTTTCAGCAAAAGTAGAGAAACCAAAGAAAAAGAAGAAGGTGCTTGCGTAAGCGAGATATAAGGTGACACAAAGTGTTCGTTCTTGAATGTATTCCTTTTTATGTGAAGTGAGTCGACGTCTAAATACGGAAAGTATCATTTACTGGCTAGTCATTCAGTCATACTATGCAGCGGCTCGCTTACTTGGATTCAGCAGCCAATTTTTCGGCCTTGGCGACGGCATCCTCGATACCACCCACCATGTAGAAGGCGTTCTCTGGCAAGTGGTCGTACTTACCATCCAAAACCTCCTTGAAAGATCTGACGGTGTCTTCCAATCTCACCAATCTACCCTCGATACCAGTGAAAACCTCGGCAACGGCGAAAGGTTGAGACAAGAATTTTTGGATTTTTCTGGCTCTCTCGACGGTCAACTTGTCGCTCTCGGACAACTCATCCATACCCAAAATGGCAATAATATCCTGCAAGGACTTGTAAGCTTGTAAGGTCTGTTGAACGTTGGTGGCAACGTCGTAGTGCTCTTGGCCGACAACAGTGGCATCCAACAATCTGGAGTTGGAGTCCAATGGGTCGACAGCTGGGTAGATACCCAACTCAGAGATACCTCTGGACAACACAGTGGTGGCGTCCAAGTGGGCGAAGGTGGTGGCTGGAGCAGGGTCAGTCAAGTCATCAGCTGGGACATAGACGGCTTGCACAGAGGTGACGGAACCCTTCTTGGTGGTTGTAATTCTTTCTTGCAAAGCACCCATATCGGTGGCCAAAGTTGGCTGGTAACCGACAGCGGATGGAATACGACCCAACAAAGCAGACACTTCAGAACCGGCTTGAGTGAATCTGAAAATGTTGTCGACGAACAACAAGACGTCTTGGCCCTCCTCATCTCTGAAGTACTCAGCGATGGTCAAACCAGTCAAAGCAACTCTGGCTCTGGCTCCTGGTGGCTCGTTCATTTGACCGAAAACCAAGGCGACCTTGGAGTCACCCTCGAAGTTGATGACACCGGTCTCCTGCATTTCACGGTACAAATCGTTACCCTCTCTGGTTCTCTCACCGACACCGGTGAAAACGGAGAAACCACCGTGGGCCTTGGCAATGTTGTTGATCAACTCTTGGATGAAGACGGTCTTACCGACACCGGCACCACCGAACAAACCAATCTTACCACCTCTGGCGTAAGGGGCCAACAAGTCGACAACCTTGATACCAGTCTCCAAAACCTCAGCGGAGGTGGATTGCTGGACAAACGATGGTGGGTCAGTGTGAATTGGGTTTCTCTTCTTAGTGTTGATTGGGCCTCTCTCATCGATTGGCTCACCAACAACGTTGATAATACGACCCAAAGTCTCACGTCCAACTGGGACAGAGATAGGAGCACCAGTGTCGTGGACAGCAGCACCTCTAACCAAACCCTCGGTACCGTCCATAGCAATGGTTCTGACGGTGTTCTCACCCAAGTGCTGGGAAACTTCCAAAACCAAGGATTGCTCACCGTTCTTCAAGGTCAAAGCGTTGAAAATAGCTGGCAAGTTACCTTCCTCGAATTGGACATCAACAACGGCACCAATAACGGCTCTGATAATGTTAGTATACTAGTCAATTGAACACCTAAACGGGGTTTTTTTGGCCTTCAGTCTGGCTTGGGTGTGTTCATGCGCGTTTTGGTCGTGGCTTGTGTTCTGATGGCCCTTGTCTCCAATTGAGCAGGCTTGAGTCTGTCACCGACAAAGATTATCCGTGGAAATCGAACACTAACCAAAATTCAGAATTTTATTCACAACAAGCGCTGGACCTTCAATGAATCAGTCGACATATCCTCAGGGTTTAGCTTGTCTTAATGGTTTCGATTTTGATGTTCAAGAGTCTCACTAGTCTTGAGCTCTTGAGCGAGCGTCAATCGGGCGAGCGCATAACTTGGATGAACAATTTGACGCCAGTAAAAGACAATCACGCTCTTCAGCGAGATAAACAGAATTGGAATCGTTTCCAGTTCACCGATACTCATAAAACATCAAGCTGCAGCGCTCAATTCGACCCCGGAGACGAGGATCGTGCCCAACGAAAAATAAAAAAAAATCCAGATCCAGAAGCCGATTTCATTGTACATACCTAACCTTACCGTTAGCGGCGGCAGCGGTGGCCAAGCTTCTGTTGAACAAGACATTGCGCTTGGCAGCGGTGAAGGCACCGCGAGAGGCAGTGTTAAACAATCTTGGAAGAACCATCGTTTGTTTGATGATGTTTCACTATTGAACTATGGGAAAAAAAGTGCGAGGGCTACGACGAGAATTATAAGGTTTTCGCTCGTGGGCTCGTCCGCGAGGCCCCATGCCGGCCGGCGGATGTGCTAGGACTTGAGTTGACCAATGAACGCGCTAGTTGGCACTTCCGATGCGAACTCATATCTCATTGGGCGAGCATGGGTTACCCGCAGCAGAAGTGGGTATTTTCGTGCCTGAGGTGTCTCCGTTCCGTGGAGCGCGCTGAAATTGTGGGGCGGTCGCGAATTGAGTGGGTCTGAGGCTCTGGAGATGGGAGTCGTTGGAGGAAAGTCTGAAGTGGTATACTTCCGGTGGAGTGTAGGGCAGGGCAGAAACGGGGATATTTTCGAAAGCATGGGGCTGTCGTAATTCCACGTTTCGGCGGTCGTCGTGTTGTGCTAAAGGGTATATTCATAGGAGGCTTGTGCCCATTTACTTCATTGAGGGTCGACTAGAGAATATTAGCACCGGGCCTAGATGAACTGCTAACCTATTTACACGTATATGGCCGGTTGTTGTTTTTTTTTTTTGTTCTTTTTTCTTTTTGTTCTTACTTCTGTTTTTTTTTTTTTGCTTGGAGGGGCTTTCTCTCTTTCTCTTTCTCTTTCTCTTTCTCTTTCTCTTCCTCCTACTTATTCCTTTCCCTTCGTTCTTCTCTGATTCTAGTTAGACATCAAGCGAATGTCAATCTGTACGATACTTCACAGTGACCAACTACATCATCTGAAAGATCTCTCTGTTGTTCACGTTTCTTGCTTCCTTCCCTTTTGCAACTCTCTTGTCTGTGGTAGCAATCAAGCTTGTTCAAAGACGAGCTACATGTTGAGTCATCATTTGTGTGATTTGTAAAAGAAAAAAAAAAAGCTTCGAAAGTAAGTCAAAAGTTCGCTTCAGGGCAATGCCTTTGCTGCACCACTCTGGAAGCGAACTTAATCTTACCAACATCCCTTTTTGTATTTTGGTCAGACCACATTGTATGATGAAACGTTCATGACAATCAATCCATAATTTTTTCTCGAGTCAACAAAAAAAAATCGTCTCCGCAACCTAAAACAAGCATCAACTAAGCTACGAAAGGAGCAAATCGGTAAGCAACTTTCGCAGCCGTCACCCCCCGCCCAAAGTTGGATGCAGATGAAGGCATTCGACGTTTATAGGTCGATACATGCGTTGATATACAACAATGTCGCTCATGTATCTGTGATCGAATATAATAAGATTTTTTCTCGTCTACCACTAGAGCAGGCAACCAATATTTTTGACGTCTAGATATTATACCTCGATATACTCTTGCTTACAGAATAGTATATTGAATTTATCCTTCGCTTCTTTCAAAACAAGCTGCATTTTGGCAAAGTCTCGCTTGATCAGGATTTGCGAGCCTTTGGGAACCTTTTCTCCATGTGGCCCACACATCTTCGCCGTGCATTCTAGACACAACTTGACGATGTTGAGTTGGTTTAGCAGGTGGAGAAGTGAATCGTATTGCACCTTCTTCATCTGACTCATCTTGCCTAGTCTACCTCTCTCGGGTTCTGTTGACACCTGTTGTGGCACGAATTTTTTCACTTCGTGTCTTCTCAATTGCCGGCGCTTTGACGCCTTCGATCCATCTTCTATTGCCTCCGTTTCGTCCTCAGTCATCTTCCTCTTGGCTTGTTTGACGAGCTGTTCGAATTGGTCGCTGGAAGTTGGCTTGTCATGATTCTCAATTACTTGCAAATCTTCAAGAATCTCGGCAGATTGAGACAGAGCAATTCTTTCCGCGTTGTCTTTCGTGTCTGATTGATTCGATTGCGAGAAACATGGAGATGCCTCTGGAGTCAAGGGTTCAATATCAGGTACAACGCTCGGAGTCTTTTTTTGCCTGCCATTGTACCACTTCCCAAACCGATGATTTCTATTGTCGATGTCACAGTATTGATATGAAATTGAGACGCGACAAATATCACATAGATTGTCGTCTTCTTCGCTCGGTCGGAGATACAGACTTTCCTCTGAATTGCGCGGTGTTAATAGTGACATCGGCATTTCTTCTATGGCAACTTCTTTTTTCGCCGACAACAACACCTGTTTTAGTCTTTCACCCGTTAAGTCGTTTGCTAGACTCATTTGTTTGGTCGTGAACTTCTCGAAATTGGTAATACATTTTTCCACCACCTCTGCACGAGTGACCCAAGACCCTTGTGTATCGCTCACAAAGCTCTGGAGAATGTTTTCCATGAGTTTATAATGGTCAAAAACATTCTCTTTTTTGATCAACTTATAGTCTTGTACAGACCTTTCCCCGAAATCGAGCCAGGAGTCCATCGTGAAATTCACTGCTTCATTGAAATTAAATCCACTGTTGAAGCCAGCATGGTATACGCGTGGAAAAGTGACGACAAATTCATTTGGATTTTGGTCTGCGTAAACACAAGGAATCCCAATCTTAGCAAGCTTCTCGGGGGAAATGAGCGTCACTAATTGATGAAGCAAATCAGGCTGCCTTTGAAACAAGTCAGGCGCCAAAGTCTTCAAGTGATTCTCAAATTGATCAGCATACGCACTAGGGATACCATACCATTTCTTTGTGTTCCCAAAATGGCAATAGTTTGCTGAAAGTGTGTAATGATCCTCTACGTGCCAGCAAAATGTTGACAAAAGAGATCCAACGTAAATCCATGGCACGGTCATGCCGGATATCTCCGTATCGATATGATTAAGAAGCGAACCTTTTGCGAATGGCAATTGCGTAAGATTCCAAGGGTGCCTAGAATAGACTTCTTGTAGTGCTTTTATCACGGGGTCCTCCGTGTGGCCAGATGGATAGTTACAAACTGGGACAGCATACTGAAGGGTAGGAAAGCCGGTGATCTCTCCAGCTTTTGCATTGTGAATATCAGCTCCATATCTCACCTTAATCGAAGAGTTTTTTTCTTCGACTAGGTTCCAAAATACTCGTTCAATCTCATCCAAACTAATGTGTTGACCCGGTGTTCCGAACTCGGCCATGAACTTTGTTTCAAATTCTAGACACTGCTGGTAGAAACCTTGTAATGAATACTTGACCTGGCGGTCCTCTTCAAAGCCGTACTCGCCTGTCCCGATCAAACACTTCTCGCAATACCAGGAACCCTTTGGAACTTGCTCTAACGGAGGTGTGAGACATCTCATATGATACTGATCGTCACAATTGTCGCATAGCAAAGTAGTTGTTGGGGAATGGTTTTTCTTGCAAACAACACAGCTCTCTGTGTTTGTAGGGTCCCCAACTGGAAAGTCGAAGTTGTTGCCATTGGACGAGAGGTATTTCGCATATGGAAGAATTTTTTTGCGATACTCTTTGAGTAGAATATTGCTATGAGCGGGCAAGCGGCAGACCAAGTTGATCTTAGACAATTCTTCAGGGGGAATATCGCCTTTAGCTACGGCCTCGGGATAAATTTTGTTCACCGCAAGATATAAGTCATAGCAATGAATCCGTTCTGACCGATAGAATAGCCACTCCTTCACTGGCACCTTACCAGACATTTTAAGAAATCTATTGAGATTATCCACGAAAAACTTTCTGCTTCTCGATGTAATTCCCAAATCACTGAGCTTCTGTATTCTTGTGTGAAATGTGAATGAGGGTGAGAGGGAGAAAGGGGGCTTCCAGGGTGGTGGCGGAACTATTTTGAGCAAGCCATGCTTATTACCGAGTTCCCTGATTTCAGGACTCGACATGTACGAAATCGGATCATCGAATTCGTGAGGCGAAGGGTATAGCGTGGGGCACTCCCTTATGAGAGACTTGTCAAATGGCATTTGAGGCCACGAAATACAAAATTTTTTTCAAAAAGCCTCCTGTAACGTATTCTCCTCGGAGTCTTATTAATACGAGAGTATACTTACTCACAGTTTTGAGCTGGTTGCAGGTGTCAAGAATAAATTCTCGAAACTTCAAATTTGAGTGTCAGGCGTAGTTCTGAGCCTTGCAATTTGGGTTCCAGGCCAGAGGACAAAACACAGAATTTATGTCGATGGATTTTTCCGTTCGAATTACCCAATAATAATATAGATAGCTTTATGTGTATGAACGCCCGTTTCTATCGTATTTCGAAAGAGTGTTTCAGTAGTTTGTCGCCAGCTGTTGGATTTTTGCCAAGTGCATGCAAGTAATTTGGTGTGAGCTTTACTCGAACGAAAGGGGCTCGCGCGGGATGGGCAAGCAACAGGCGTGCTATGAAAAAAAAAATTTATGAATTAGGCTGGTATTTTCAAGCCAAGTCGATTAAGCCGAATGTTGTAATTATAAAGCAGTATTTATTTGATGAAGAAGCTTGGGAGCTTGGTTTTGTGCTTCCAGCAAAATTTTCTTGAGGGCCTTGAAACGGAGGTTGTGCGAATTCGGCCAAACGCCTAGCAGGGCGAAGTGGGGCTGGGCAATCTATAGCAATATCAGCTGACAACGACGCTCAAATCGGTCGTGTGGGGATAGATATTAGACAACGACTATAAGATGGAAAATTTAGAGAAATTAGACTTGGATTTTGTCTTTCAAAAACTAATGAAAACCCTTCATTTCTCTCATTCTGCCCACAAAAGCCTTGGGCAAAAAAATAAAAATATAAAATCATATTCGCTGGCGGGAGAACTTCGATCTAAGGTCCTCTCTCTCAGACAGGTGTAAAAATCGATAACGTTTCAAGGCATTAAAAAATCAGAAACTCGAGAGTCTAAAATTAATTTCATGCAAACCTAGAAAATCTGAGGGCTTTACAAGAGTTATGACTTCACGGAAAATTTTTCACCAAGCGATACCGTTGTTTGCTTGATATATGAGATTTACAAGATCAGGGCTCTAGCGAGAATCTATCAACGGAAGGTCATGCCGACGCGGCCCCACCTGCACACGTTACTATGCAAGGCGATGCCTGGTGAATCGCTGATAGCGTAGATAACCAGTTCCCCATTATTTCGACAGGTCTTCCCGCGAAAAGCACCCTTCTATTTCTTTTCTCTCGACTCACATATAAACGCAATTTTTAAATATGACGATCTCCGACGGTTTCACTTTGGTGGTCATGGGCGCAGGTGTCATGGGGTCCACCTTTACATCTGCCATTCTCAACTCCAAGGTCAATCCATACCCGGGCAAGGTTCATCTTTGTCTCAACAGCGACAAGAAAGTGAAAGAGTTGAAGGACACTTACCCCCAGGAGTTTGTTGAGATTCATAGCGATAAGGAAGCAAAAAACAAAGCTGTGGCCTCCGCAGACGTGGTTATCTTGGGATGTAAGCCTTTCCACTACAAATCTGTCTACGAAGAAATCAAGGACTCATTGAGTCATGAACCCTTGTTGCTTTCCCTCTTAGCGGGTGTCACCATTGAACAATTGAGCATCTTCACCCCTAATGTAGCTCGTGTGATGACAAATACTCCAGCAAGATATGGATGCGGAATGGCCACTGTGGCCTTCCCTGCCTCTGCCCCAGAGGATCAAAAGGCCGTCGTTTTGAAGCTTTCCGACACGTTGGGCACGGCCATGGAGATCCCAGAGAAAAACATGGATGCGGCCACAGCCCTTGTTGGCTCAGGCCCGGCTTTCTGTCTTCTCATGATGGAAGCCTTGTATGATGGTGGGGTCCGCATGGGTCTTCAACATGACGTCGCTAAAACGGCTGCAGCTAAGGTCATGGAGGGTACTGCTAAAATGGTCTTGGAAACTGGAGAGCATCCCGCGGTCTTGAAGAGTAAAGTTTGCACACCGGGAGGCACAACTATTGGAGGCTTGTTGAAGATGGAGGACTCTGGCGTGAGGGGTGCCATTTCCAGAGCCGTGGAGGAGGCTGCTGTGATTTCTGCGTCGTTCTCCAAGTAGGAAACTATAAATTATTACTGAGCGTGTTAGCCTAAATTACAAATTTTTAATTTCGTGCTCACGTCCCCGACTTCAGAGGCCTAATGAGCAGAGGAGAATTTATTAGCTTCAGATACTAGTGAAAGTATGGCAGACAATAATAGAATTCTGTAAATGGAATAAGAAAAAGAAAAAATAGAAAGGTGAAGCGTAACATAAGAAGACTGGAAAGGCTTGATTGATGAGTTTGGACACGTTACATTAAGGAGAGTAAGACCAAGGGTCGCCATCTTACACTCGAATCACACTTGGAAAAGACCTACCAGATTTCAAGAACAATGTGATTTGCAAACTTGCCAGCTTTCTAGTCTCAATATTTCAACAATTCAATCACCAAAAATACAATCCGTCGTGCTGTTTCAGATCTGATTGCTTATTGATCTATGTTATGTCTATGCTATTGCGTACTTTCGGCGGGCCTCCAACGTATGCCTCTGTCTCGACGCACACCCTATTTTTTGAACATTCCCATGAACAGATTCAACTGATCGGGAGAGATCTGAATACCAGCCTCGTCAAATTTGGTTTTCAATTTCCCTGCCATTTCACGCACCTCTTTATCGGCAAAGAGACGCATGATTTCCATCATGGAAGGGGGCTTTTCCGGATTCAAGCCTTTCGACACAAGAAGCAGCTGAAACTGCTCAAGAATCTCGCGAATCTCCGGATTTTCGTTGAGCTTCCCAATCAAGTCACGAACGCTGGTTTCATCGCTGGGGCTGATCGAAGCAAATCGAGCAAATGAGGTCACAGGGGCCACGTTTGCTCTCAAGAGTGAGGCAGCTGGACGCCCAAGATGAAGACCTTGACGAGACGATATATATAAAGCCCTCGTGAGCCCGCGAGCGAGTCTCGATTTCATCATACTTGATCAGAGTGTGATAAGCTCGACCGGAAATAGCTTATTGCTTTAGAATTTATGTGAGAAACCTGTACACCGAAGCTAAGAGCTTTCAGCATGGTTTTGATCTCAACCTAATGCTGGAAGTGAGAATTTGAAGTTCATGCTCGGGAAAAAATGAAGCCATCACAACTTTTGATGCTACGGGCCATATAATGCTAGGCCATTTTGTGCCTTCAGGTCACGTTAAGACCCACTAAATTCAAGCACACAAGAGATCTAGAACCGCGCAGGCAAACTTTCGCTTTATTGTGCACTACCTCCCAAAGTTAGTGCGCAGGCCAAAAAACGTCCACTGAATTTCTCTCTTATGAAGCACACCTGCTCTGTTAACCATCCATCAAACACGACAAAAACATGTCTCACGAAGGCCAGGAAGAATTATTAGACTACTCCGACTCTGAGGAGATCGCCGTGCAACCATCCACGACTCAGACCGAGGATGCCTCCAACAGCAAGGATGCCGACAAAAAAGGCTCTTATGTTGGCATCCACGCCACTGGTTTCAGAGACTTTCTCTTGAAACCCGAGTTGTTGAGAGCCATCGGTGACTGCGGTTTTGAGCATCCATCTGAAGGTTCGTATACACTTGCGAGCTGACTGTGCTTAAAATAGAAATGGCTGTTTGAAGTGACGAATGCTTTGACATTTCACAAATAAGAGGAAGTGGAAAACACATATGTTTTCGATATTTCATAAGACATGGAAGCGTCGCATAATTTTGCAAAGCCCATGTTATTATCAACGAACATTTTTCGGCTTTGCGAAGACTCGACTTTTCGGTTTAAGCTTGCGGTACAGCTCCACGATTGTTGTTTTACACTGCGCGCTGGTAGATTCACAGTTGGGTTCTGCCAGTCTGTCAGAACTGCCACTTTATCGACCAAGAAAGGCTCTCATGGCCTGTCGCGACTCTTTCAGGCCAAACATGATCACTCTGATCTCAACAATGTTTTGAAACTATGAGGCACCAATTCTAAAATATCAAAAGGCGCTACCCAGCCTCGTTTCAACATTCAACATTCAACATGTCCTTCTTTTTTTTTTTTTTGCACAGTCGGCTTTCCTCGACTATTATCACAAAAGTCACATAAACTAACAAATCTAGTCCAGCAGGTCTGTATCCCCCAATCCATCTTGGGCACGGATGTCTTGTGCCAAGCCAAGTCTGGTTTGGGTAAGACTGCCGTCTTTGTCTTATCCACTTTGCAACAATTGGACCCTATTCCCGGTGAAATCTCTACCTTGGTGATTTGCCACACTAGAGAATTGGCTTATCAGATCCGTAACGAGTATGCCCGTTTCTCCAAGTACATGCCCGATGTGAAGACCGATGTCTTCTACGGAGGAATTCCAATCGCCAGAGACTTGGAGAAATTGCAAAACAAAGACACTTGCCCTCACATCGTTGTGGCCACCCCAGGCAGATTGCACGCTCTTGTCGCCGAGAAGGGTATCCGCTTGAACAATATCAAATCCTTTGTCATCGATGAGTGTGACAAGGTCTTGGAGTCCTTAGACATGAGAAGAGACGTGCAGGATATTTTCAGAAACACGCCCCACCAAAAGCAGGTGATGATGTTTTCTGCTACTTTATCTCAGGAAATCCGCCCTGTTTGTAAGAAGTTCATGCAGTCTCCTTTGGAGATCTACGTTGACGACGAAGCCAAGTTGACCTTGCACGGTTTGCAACAATACTACCTCAAGTTGGAGGAGAAAGAGAAAAACAGAAAGTTGTCCGACTTGTTGGACTCTTTGGAGTTCAACCAGGTGATCATCTTCGTCAAGTCCACCTTCAGAGCTAACGAGTTGAACAAGTTGTTATGCGCCTGCAACTTTCCTTCTATCGCGGTCCATTCTGGTTTGAAGCAAGAGGAGAGAATTGCCAGATACAAATCTTTCAAGGAATTCAACAAGCGTATTTGTGTCTCAACCGATGTCTTTGGTAGAGGTATTGATATCGAAAGAATCAACTTGGCCATCAACTACGACTTGCCAAGCGAGGCCGACCAGTATTTGCACAGAGTCGGCAGAGCCGGTAGATTTGGTACCAAGGGTTTGGCCGTTTCCTTCGTATCGTCGAAGGAAGATGAGGAGGTTTTGGAAAAGATCCAGTCCAGGTTCGATGTGAAGATCACGGAATTCCCAGAGGAAGGTGTCGATCCTTCCACGTACATGAACACCTGATCTCGAAACTAGAAAACTGCAACTTGGAAGAAGGAGTGTCTTCCACTTCTCACGTCTTTGTAGTTTAATAAAAGAACGCAACTTTTTTGTATACTTCTAAGGCTTGTATTTGCTACACTCGAAATCTATGATCGCGAAAACATCACTGAGATTTTTGCGGGGAACGGGGAACCACTCATTATGAATGTTATAGTCCGACTTTGCGGCCGCTTCTTTCTTTGATTTGAAAATGTCTAGAATCGACGTCTTTGTGTTCTCTGCCTCCAATGTTTTACCATGGCATCCCGTGCAATGGATCTCTCCTCTACCAAACTTCTGCTTGAGTATCAGATGTATCTGCTGCTCGCAATGAAGAATGTTTCGAGGGACAAAAAACCCGTGGTCATGTTCCACGTATGTGCGGTACTTTTTGGACTCAGAGTGGCCACTGAGCGATAGATTGCCGAGCATACGCGTTATGCTCGATTTTCCCAAAAATGGATGGGACCCGGGATATAAGCACAGCAACTGGTGGTTACATTTGGCCTCCCATTGCTGGATTCGAGTCACCGGCGTCTTTGTTGTCATTCCTACTTTCACCAAAAGCTTCTGCAGCCGGCGCATATCGACATCCACCCATTTATCCTGATGCCGCTTGTCGCGCGAGAGGTTTCGAGTCTGGACCCACCCTCCATCAGCATGCTTCGAAAGAAACGAGCTCAATGTATACACGTAGATGTAACCTGGCTGTATAGCAAGCTCTACTTTTGGCGAGTATCTATATTTAGAAGAGCTGGGGATCGCGTTGTAGTCAACTACTTTTCTTGTGGGGGACTTAGGCGGATCATGGGCCAAAGGCCGTTCGAGATTGTTATATTTTATTGGGCTCGGCTGACTTTTGCTATGTTTAGAGGAAGAGAAAATGCTCATATGTCCATTACCACTGCCCGAAACTGTTGTATACTTTTTGGAAGGCACGTGAGTTGGTGGTTTGGCTCGTAACGGTTTGGCAGGTAGTGATGGAAGGTGTTTTGCGTCAGAATTCTTAGGGCTTCTGCTCTGGTGAGTTTTATCATGACGCGTTTCAAGACGCGTTGCAACATATTTTTGACCTGGGACATGGTAGTGGCAGAAATCCCCACTGTTGACCTTTATAAGACAGCGTACACCTTTCTTTGTAATTCCCATACATTGCTTCTGACACATTTCAGGGGGATTGCGGTCGAAACGTGACTTTCTCATGGGGTTTCTGACTTTAAGCTACGTCGTGTGTGTCAAATGTTTTGCGATATTCCGTAATATGAAAGAAGTGCAGGTCACGTGGATTGTACACGTTTTCAGGCCATCAAGATACTAAAAACCAGATACTAGGTTCGCTTCGAAGGTGGCCTATTGGCAAAGGAAAACAACACGATCGATGTCTGTTTACACATTGAAATGAAGGGATCAAGTATTTCCTTCAGCAGCCCAGTAGGTTTTGTGGAATCTGGCGAAATTAGGCTACAAATTAAATGGTACGAGAATGATCCGACAGCTTGGCTTTGACAGGCAATTCTACGAATTTGCCACCTTATGAGAAGTATTCCAGGCCTTTTGGTTGATATTAAGATGCAGCAATGCTGGGATCATGATCTCTACTTTTGAAGCTGATAGCCCATTACCTTATAGTTTAATTCGAAGAAGTATATCTGCAAGAGGTCTGAAACTTTTTATGAAATAAAGCAAACGTGGTGACAGTGTGGCATGTTTCACGATTTCGAGACTTCTGAATGGCATGAATACCTGACGAAAACCGTAGCTTTTAACTACTTCAAATACGAAACATTGGTTTATCGAAGTTGCCACGGGCACGTGACCATCAACTTTCCGGCACTTGTGTGCTTTCTCTGCAGTAGTGCTTCACCTGAGTATATAAGCATGTACAGAGACCTCCAGTTAACAAAATTTGCAGCCACAATTGACTTCCTTGTGGTCGTCATATACTCCCTTACTTCTTTCTTACTACCGTTATTATGTCGTAAACCGGCAAATATCACGCGCTTGTCCGCTTTTGATCATCTTCTGTTGACGAATATCTGCCCATGATAACACCAAGTCACGTGCTCTTGCACTAGACGCACCGACCTAGTAAAGATGATTCACGCGTGCATACGAAATTAGCAGTCGAGATCAGAATGGCTCATATATATGGCGTTCCCCGCCCCATCTTCTCATAGCATGCCCTCTCCTGATTTTTTAAATCTAAATTTCTGTAGCCCTTGATATGTCTCAACACTTCGACACTCTTCAATTGCACGCGGGCCAGGACGTGGAAAAGCCCCATGGGGCCAGAGCTCCTCCCATTTATGCTACTACATCGTATGTGTTTGACGATTCCAAGCACGGGGCTCAGCTTTTTGGCTTGGAGACTCCGGGGTACATTTACTCGCGTATCATGAACCCTACCAACGATGTATTCGAGAAAAGAATGGCTGCTTTGGAAGGAGGCGTGGGAGCCTTAGCTGTTTCATCTGGCCAGGCTGCTCAGTTTTTGGCCATTGCAGGTTTGGCCCACCACGGCGACAACGTAGTCACCACGTCTTTTTTGTACGGAGGCACGTACAACCAGTTCAAGGTGGCCTTCAAGAGATTGGGTATTGAGGCCAGATTCGTCAATGGAGATGCTCCTGAAGAGTTCGCCAAGTTGATTGACTCCAAGACCAAGGCCATCTACATCGAGTCTGTGGGCAATCCAAAATACAACGTGCCAGACTTTGAGAAAATCGTGAAGGTTGCACACGATAACGGAATTCCTGTTGTGGTAGACAACACTTTTGGTGCTGGTGGGTATCTTGTGAACCCTATCAAGCACGGTGCTGACATTGTTGTTCACTCTGCCACCAAATGGATTGGTGGCCACGGCACAACTATTGCAGGTGTGATCATTGACTCGGGAAACTTTCCCTGGACCGAATACCCCGACAAATTTCCGCAATTCTCGCAGCCATCTGAAGGTTACCATGGCTTGGTGTTGAACGAGGCCTTAGGAAACCAGGCCTTCATTGGTCACGTGCGCATTGAGTTGCTTAGAGATTTGGGGCCTGCTTTGAACCCCTTCGGCGCCTTCCTCTTGCTTCAAGGATTGGAGACATTGTCCTTGAGAGTTGAGAGACAGTCTTACAATGCCCAAAAACTTGCCGAGTACTTGAGCAATTCTCCTTATGTGAGCTGGGTATCATACGTAGGGTTGCCTTCTCACGAATCCCACGAGTTGGCTAAGAAGTACTTCAACCACAGCGACAAGTTTGGTGGTGTTTTGTCTTTTGGCGTGAAGTCTTTGGAGACAAAGTCAGAAGACCCTTTCCAAGAGGCTGCTGCTCAGGTAGTTGACAACCTCGAACTTGCCTCCAATTTAGCCAACGTAGGTGACTCAAAGACCTTGGTGATTGCTCCTTACTACACCACGCACCAGCAGTTGGCCGAGCACGAAAAGCTCGCTTCGGGTGTTACGAAGGAATTGATCAGACTTTCTATCGGAACTGAACACATCGATGACATCATTGCTGACTTTGAGAAATCATTCAAGAAGGTCTATAGTGCCTGATTCAGGCAATCGTCAATAAAGCTCAATAAGTAAACGGCAGTGTCTTACGCTGGCTAGTCGCCGTGATAATATATAAAGTATAATACACATAAAACTACTGCAGCGAGAAACTCTGCGACCAAAAGCGTGGACCCTAGGCCTAAAGTGAAGATGACCCCGTGGGCGCGGAATACCGAATTGAGCTTTCTAAGATAAAGGTTTTCTAGCACATAGTTTGCAAAAGCGCATACTTCGCAGAGGATCAAGAGCACGAACATTGGGATCTGGGTCCGGTGAGGCGCATCAAACAATCCTCTTGTCATGAGAATCAAAAATATTAAAGAAGTCGCCATGAAAAAGCCGCCATGAACAAGGTTCAAAATGAACATGGTCCTACCCAACCTCATCGAAAGGTCTACTTTATGCACAACAGAAAGTCTTGCCATGTCCAATGCTTCCGATGAGGTATACTGGGCATCGTGATATACCAGGTCAAGGTCCCGAATGATCGTTTTGAAAGTCGTGGCTAATTTCTTGCCAAATAGCAGTGGGTTCTCCATATGTCCGGCTATTCCCACCTGGACCCCCATATCCGTGACAAGGGCTGTAATGACATCCATGCCAAACCCCAGATAGCAAGAGATGGAAACTGCTGACGGATTGTGTCTGCACCAGCTGGCAAAGTCAAAGCTGTATATACTATTTGATACAAAGTCTAGCTCTGGGTCATAGTCAGCTAGGGATACACCCTGGAGATCTGTTGCAAATTGAGAAATAACCTGGAGAACTTCATCGACGTAATATACCCAAAACCCATTATCTGTTCCATCTAGGTGTAGACTTAAATGTGGGAACCAGAGTGAAGCTCGTGTGAACATGGGAATAAAACAAATGACTGACGCGAAGCAAAGTGCCGCCCATAATGCCCAGCATGTTATAAGTTTGTGGCCAATCGTGACGGCACGATTCTCTGGTTTTGCAGACAAATCTAGTTCTTGCTTCTGTGAGAGTGAAGACATCCCGCGAGGTGAGTCGATGGTATTTTTGAGAAGTGTGGTGCTTACAGCCTTAGTAATCTATGTGAAATTTGTGTCAGATATTTATGAAAGCTGTGTATCTGTCTATATGTCATAAATGATTTGCAAAGCCTTTATGTGGTTTATCGATTGGAGAAATGAAATGCGTGGCTGGAAGTGCTAGATTTCGCAGCCAATTTTGCGCGCGGCGTATGAGATGAGAAGGTGAAGATCTGTAGATGGCTCATTTAGACAAATGGTTCATGAAGCGATTGTTGTCCAAATATTCCATTTCCGCTTCGTCCAAAACTGAATGATTGTCATCCACAAAGGAATCCTCTAATTCGGCGTAATTGGCTGCAGGCTTTGGGTACTGCCAATTTCTTTCTTCCAGAAGGTGCCTTGTCCTAATTGAGGTCACGGGTCTAGTGTCGTAGGTCAAAGACGCCGCACGTGATATCGATCTCGAGTCTATGGGCTTGGCGAATGCTTGTGGGTACTGGTGATTTGAAAGTGGGTTCGGACCATATAAAAGATCGCGGGTATCTTTTTTATGTAGAAGCAAGTGCTCAGGAAGCCGTTTTTGTCGACGAGGCCCATTCAATTGGCGTACTGAAAGCTTTTTCGAAAGCTTTTCTCCAAGCTTGCGGAGTTCATACTCGCTATGCGTCTTACTGGTTGATTCCACGGGACCGCGATCCTCAGAGCTTATATCATTGAACGAAGAAGAATCTTGGATCTTCTCCTCATCAAAGGTACCTTCGGTCAAGTCCATCAGATCCTTCGAGTGATCAAAAAGACGGGATGAGGTTCGAACAGGCTGGTTATGCCGATGAAGTTGGTATGGTTTTGCAGTGAATGTGTTCCTTGTGTTCTGGATCGTCCCGTTTCTAACTTGATATACGCCCTCATCGAGATCGTAAATATCATCCGCGGGATTAGAACACCAAAGAGGGATGACCCAAGAGACCATAGCAAGGCAGACTGCGCCCAAGCTGACCCAGACTAGTGATATGAAGAGACCGCCGGTGGTCATCAGAATGCCAAAGTCCCCGAGCCCCGTATGGATTTCCTTCTTCATGGACGCCAAGTCACTCATGAAGGTTGCAACGGAAACAATCATCGTGAATCCTGATGTGAGAGCAACGACCGCCACAATGTTAAGCGTGGATTTTGATGTTGAGGATAAGTCTCGAGAGCCATTCCTGCTGCCATAGATGAGCAAACCCGCGCTTAGCAAAACGAGTTGGTGAGCGAGCTGAATGGCAAAGATGATCGTCATGACGCGAAATCGATGGTAGCGTGCATCTACTCGCTCTTTATAGGCGGCATTCTGGGCATTGTTACTCTCATATGCATATGCTAAGATCACCTGAAGTTGGTTCAGGTAAAGAAGAGCTCGGTAATCATAAAAGTTGAATTGATCGTAACTTCGGCAATGGGTGGTCTTGTTCGTCATGACGTTGTTCAGATCCGAAAAGTCGGTGACATAGTTGATGGCGCACCAGAGCTTGGACCCCATGATAAATGATTGTGGAGCGTTCAGAACTTGGGTCTGAGCATACTTGGTGAGAATTGAGATCTCGGAATCGGATAGCCCCAGATCAATAGGAAGAACATTATTGCTGGCGCCCTTGTCGATCACAGATGCCGTCAACAGCGACCCCAATGAGCGATAAAGTCCTGTGGCGACATCTAAATGGGCACAGTTGATGCGTGCGACGTATAGGCTGGAAGGTATGCCTTGAAAGGCGAAGATGATGATGATGATGAAAAGAGACACCAATGAGGAGCCGATCCGTAGAGCCAGAAGTCTTCTTTGATCCGGCGAGAGGTTTGTGAAGGGCTTTTTGGCAAAACTCAAAATGGTTTGCATGGCCCTCATGGCTATGAAAAGAGTGACGAAGCTTCAAGCGAAGGCGACAGTTTGGCGATTGGAGATGACGATGATGCGGAAGGAAACAAAATTGGGTGCCTGGATCTGGAGTCTATAAGCGTCTAGCGTCTACGCAGATCGAAGACCCTTTTAAAACAGAATCTAAATGAATTTTATGTGATAAAAAAAATGTGGTAATGGAAGGCGCCGCTGTGTGGACAACAATTTTAAAAATAGCTCAAATCGGATAATCTCGCCAGGAGCCAGGACCAGATGAGAGGCTAACTGGCCTTTGAGTCGCGTGAACTTCGTCTAAGCCCCTCTGCCATGAAAAAACTGAACGTTCGCCAACGCCACGTAGCACGTGATGAGCCGGCCTAGGATCTGATTTAGGGTTGAAGCGGGCATTCTGGCGTGTCTCATGATTTTAAGCAGAAGCATGGATTCGAAACTCCATGGTCGTCGTGGTCACAATGTCTTTTTTCAGAAACTCTATCTATTTTTTTTTATCTATTATCGACGAAGTATGAGACCGCTCGCGCTAGCTGCAAGAGGACCTTGAATAAACTCCTTTTATATTTTATCGAGAGAGGATGGAAGCGCGTCGCAGGGGGCGCGCAACCCGATCAATGAATGTGCAATCACTCCGCTGGGACACTTCCGATTCCGGTTGGCCGACTCGATTGGGGAAAACGAGATTGTGAAGATCATCGATCTTTTCAATCGTCAGATCATGGCCACATTCAAGCCACCTGGAGGGATCTCACATCTATCGCTCAGTGAGTACGACCTACAATTGGCACAGGCCACATACAGGGGCGACAAATATGAGTTTTAAGTTTTGAGATTTTCAAAACGTTCTCCTGACTAAATCAGGAAGCAAGTGTAAGTAAAGATTATGCCAAAGTTGAAAGTTGTTGAAAGTCTCGATTATAAATTTGTAAAACTTGATTGAATACATATCGTGAGCTTATGAAAATAACTAGGTTTAGTGGAAATGAAAGAAAGAAAAAAAGAATCGGAAGAGATTTAGCGCAGTAAGAGAATTCGGAACTACGAGACTTCTCAAAAGTCTTCATCGAACTTAAGTGAACCATTCCTCTGAGTGAACTCCTCCCAGGAGCCAAGACTACTCACACGCACATTGTTAGAGCCGTAGTTTTCTTGCATTCCATACAGCTTGAAGTTATCGGAGCTCACGTACTGCTCAGAATCGTCATCAAACTTCCGCTTTGTGCCCATCAGCGGCAATGTTTGAACATTGACCGAGGGGGCCCCCCATTCAGACACATTCAGGCCGGACTGGAAGGTCGATCCGTCGCTGGTCAAGGCAGGGGGCTGCGACATGTGCGTGGGAAGCGGGGTTCTTTCAAACTGCGTTCTTGGCTGTGATTCTACTGATTGATTCCACGCTTGTGGGTTGTATGAATACTGCGAGTTGCCAGGGTGGCCGTCAGCAACGGCTTTGCGGATTCTCATTCCAAGCGTGGCCAAGGATGCCACGTAAGGGTTTGTGTTTTGAGGAGTCAATGGCTCATACATCAGGCGCTTGTTTTGTGGGTTTTCCATGATGATCGAGAAATTCAGGGGTTATGTTTGCTGGAGCTTGCGCTTTAAAACGAAGCGTATTTGATTAGAAACGGTGTTGCACTTCAAAAGTTTTTTGTGAACAAGAAGTTCAAGCGGAGTAAAGACAATCAGTCCCGAAAATGTTCAATGTTCGTGAGAATGCCAAGTCCGATTAAAGTATTGGCGTGTAAATATTTGCTGTTTGCAGTAAAATATGATAACGAAGAAACAGGAAAAAGAGAGGGTGCTTTTTTCTCCCCCTTAGTGAGAAGCCGCTCAGTGCGGGTCATGGCTCCCCCAAAGATCCCCGATTCGGTGAAATCAGGCCAGACCCCAGACCCGAAAACAGTCTACACGCGAGTAATATATGGATTATGTGCAGGTACGGAACTCGAAGTCCCTAAGGAGCAAAGGTCGGAGAATGAGGTTCCGACCTCTAATTCGTAATTTGACTTGAAAACCAGGTCGAGGGTAGAGCAATGTACAGCTCTCAAAATGAGGGTCCAATGAAAAACCCTGCAACGTAAGTGCTTCGTACCCATTGGAGTTCTTTATGTCGATGTCTATGTGACCTAATTAGCCCGCTTCCGCTGGCTGATTATTAGTGAGTGTATTTCACATAAGTCATGAAAACAAGAAGTAAATATAGTCAATAGTCATTTCGTTTTTGGTCTTCAAAAAACTATGAGCGAGACCATCCTACGTCCCGAGGGGCTTTGCGCTGAAGAGGTCAAGAATCTCAAGATTTTCCATAGTGGTCTTTATGTTTCGAAGGCACAAACAGTCCTATATTTCATCCGATCAACTATTGAGATAAGCGTTGGATGTTTGTGGCTCACCGGAGTCTTTATATAAGCCAAGGATTCGAGTCTTTTCTTTTAGTAAGTAATACCACACCCTTTTAGACGAGAGCAAAGAACAAACAAGCACATGCAAAGGCTTTGATTCTATCGGCATGTTCGAACTGTTTGGAGACGAAAGGAGAGGGTTAACACATAGACTCAGTAGTTATGGTAAGCCTTTTGAATGCATTGAAGAACATAAGCAAATACAAAGACAACCATGAAGCAAAGAGTATTCGCTACAAGGTACGTACCTCGAGTTTTGAGTTTACGGATCATCTTCACCAAGTGGAGTGTGTCAAACGACTCTTCGATTGAAGACCAAGGTTTTTGAATCTTATAATTATCAAAAACCATCAGACAGTTCATGCCCGACCAAAAAGAGGCTTTCGGCTCGAATTAATTTGTTGCACACTAATGGCAGCAAAGTGGCTAGGCCTAGGCGAGTTCATCAATATTTAGATGATAAATTGTGAAGACTCCAAGTAAAGGATTGGGACCGCCTCAACGACAAATTGGAGCTTTTGCAGTTGGAGTAGGTGCTTTAACAAACACAGTTGCGATATTTTTGGGCTATATTAGGAAAAAGGCTTCTTTGGCCACTTTTATGATTGGCTGCGGAAAATATGAACGGCCGCAAACAAAACAAAACGGCAACCGCTGAGCCTCAGAGAGCCTCAAATTATGCCCAACGAGCTTGAAAAATCTTTGAGAAGATCGACCTTGCTATTTATCTGCAATTCAAATCAATAAGATGTATTCATCTGCGTATGAAGCACGTTTGCCCGTTCACAATGCAACTGAACAATGCCTCGGCGAACACACATCACTGCTGAGATTCAAAACACTCAAAGTGAAAAGAAAAAACAAAAACATAAATACTTTTTCATATGTGTGGTTGTGGAAATGAATGGTGCTTTTCATTTCAATACTGTCGTACTTCTAGCAATAGCTTGGGATTTTCCATCCTAGAAAGATTTACGACAAAAACTCTGATGATTCTGCCACTGAAGGCCTAAGGCCTAGTAGGATTTTTTCCAATCACTAATTCACACAAAATTGTGTTCTTTCTCGAACTTCACTCGCCTTTCACACTCACTAGCAAAGACTCTTTTAAATATTTTTGAAGCAGCAGAATATCAGGCATGGTATTTTTTTTTTTTTTTTAAAGAAACAATATGCATTACAGGAAGCCGTTCTTAGGCGACCCAAAAAACTATATATCTATAGAATAAAAAACCTGTAATGAATCTGGATAATGTACTGAGTAATGAAGTAAAGGATAGCACGAAGCTCACGCCCACCTGCTACAAGTCAAATGTTTCAATATAAAACTTCACCTTCTTGGAAACGAAAGTGCAAGACTACATTTCCGATGGCACGAGAGAAGAAGCAATGATTATAGCATGCAATTGAACGAAGACTAACATAGCTGTAAATGCACCTGAGAGGCTGCACTCGAGAACTTACAGTTTCGAAGTTTTCAGAGAATAATGTACCCTTGATGTTTTTGGCCGGGTGGTCAAAACCCCACGGGTAGTGGTGCGCCCTTTGGGTTCTAGATTTGATTCCCACGAGCAATATTTTGACAGTCGTGTTTGTTGGCATATCGAACAAGTCCGTGACCACATATGCTGGGCCGCTAAACTAGAAAGGCTACTAAAATCAATCTGGAAGTCTGTTAAGGTTCTCTGTGTATAGTACATAGTTTCGTCCGCCGGTCACGGCTCGCGGTCCTTCAATACATATTGTTTCTTCAAAGGAAAATACCCCTTTAAATCGGGGATAATCGTTTTAAACTGACCTTTTTTGTACTTGCACTGAATAAGCTGCTTTTATCGCTCTGTTACTTGTTATGAAGTCGACTTCATCTGACAAACTGTTCTCATGGCGAAAACCAGAATTGCCATTAAAAGAGGCGGCTTTTGCGCATGACTGTCTCGCTTGGCACTAGTCTGAGATCACTTGGCAGAAAGAACACAAATGATGTGGAAAGCCGTCTTGTAATAAATTGGCCTTTTCAATCTGTCTGTAACTCTTCTAAATTGTCTTTATTGTCATCAAATCATGGGCTCTATTGGGACCACCTCTCACAAAAACACATGACCTCAGAACAATGGGCTGAGATGTGGGCCCGAATTCCCTTTGGCCACGTGTTCCTAACTTCATCTGTAATTAGCTCAGGAACCTAGAAAGAGCATCCTGAATTAAGACAAGAAAGAAGAAGAAAGAAATAGCAATATGGAATGTAGATATGAGAATTATCCTCACAACTCCACACCAAAACTCACCAAAACTCACCGCAGACCCACCGCAAGCCCACCGCAAACCCACCGCAAACCCACCCAAAATTCCTGGCCCTCGTTTCGCTTAAATTTTTCGCGGCTTAGAGACCCTACCTTCTTTAATGAGCCCATATAGCAGACTCAGGCCTCTGTCCTATGTAGTGTCGGTCTCAGTTGCGCAATCGGAGCGGCATTTGCGCGGGTCCCGCCGCTGATAGGCGTGCGTGATCGTAAAGTAAGCAGGACGAACGCGTGCTAGAGGCAACTCACCGCGAACAACACCTATAGGCAAGATAGAGCGATGTAACCCCACTGGTGTGAAAAATATAAATACCGACCCACTGTCACCGCAGTCGCGTTTCAAAAGATCAGCTCATCAATTACTTTAGCATATTTACCTTCGTATTTCGAAATCCAAGTTATTTGAGATAATAAATAATCATACCCGGATCCACATCACGTTTACCCCACATATATACCATGTCCATCTCATCTGCGACTGCTAAGAAGTACGAGGAAGAATACTCGGCTCACAACTACCACCCATTGCCAGTTGTTTTTCAAAAGGCCAAGGGAGCTCACGTGTGGGACCCAGAGGGAAAAGAATACTTGGACTTTTTATCGGCATACTCTGCCGTCAACCAAGGTCATTGCCACCCCAAAATCATCGAAGCTTTGGTTGAACAGGCCTCCAAATTGACCTTATGCTCCAGAGCATTCTCATCTGACGTGTTTGGCGAGTACGCTAAATACGTGACCGAGTTCTTCAACTACGAAATGGTCTTGCCAATGAATACTGGAGCCGAGGCTGTGGAGACCGGCTTGAAATTGGCCAGAAGATGGGGCTACATGAAAAAAGGGATCAAGGAGGACGAGGCTATCATTTTGTCTGCGGTCGACAACTTCCACGGAAGAACGCTTGGTGTCATTTCGATGTCTACTGACCCAGATGCAACCACTGACTTCGGCCCATACTTGAGTGGTGTGGGACCTCAAATTCCAGGCGAGTCAAAGGGCACCTTGTTGAGATACGGTGTCATTGAAGATGTCGAAAAAGCCTTTGCCAACGCGGGCGACAAAATTGCTGCTTTGTTGTTGGAGCCTATCCAGGGAGAAGCCGGGATTGTCGTGCCTCCTAAAGGATACTTCACCAGAGTGCAAGAGTTGTGTAAGAAACACAATGTTTTGTTGATCTGTGACGAGATCCAGACCGGTATTGCTAGAACGGGTAAGATGTTGTGTTACGAGCACTACGACAATGTCAAGCCCGACATTGTTCTTTTGGGTAAAGCCATTTCTGGTGGTGTATACCCTGTATCGGCTGTCTTGTCCTCGAAAGAGATTATGCTGACCCTTTCTCCAGGCTCTCACGGTTCCACCTACGGAGGTAACCCATTAGCTTGTAAAGTGGCCATGGCTGCTTTGCAAGTTGTGAAGGACGAGGGGTTGGTTGAGAGGGCCGAGAACTTGGGTGAGTTGTTGCGCTCCAAATTGGAGGAGTTGAAGGCTCAGTCAGGTGGAATTATTTCCGAGGTCAGAGGTAAAGGTTTGTTGTCGGCCATTGTCATTGACGACTCTAAGGCCAATGGCAGAACTGCCTGGGATCTTTGTTTGGTGATGAAAGACTACGGTGTTTTGGCCAAGCCAACGCACGACCACATCATCAGATTGGCTCCTCCCATCGTCATTTCTGAGGAGGACTTGTTGAAAGGTGTTGAGGTCATCAAGAAATCTTTGGCTGACTTGCCTAACGCGCCACATGCCGCCCATTAAACAATCCATTGTATATATGTACTTAACGAGAAATGTATCACGAGTCGTAGTCGTTTTTGAAACCGACCACTGCTCAGTTGTTGATTCTATAACATAAAAAAGCCAATGTTGAAACTAAGAGTAGAGGTCAAACAAGCTTACAATCGTGGGAAAGGTGAATCCTAGTAGCTTTGTGTTGACACTCAGTCTGACTTTTTGTCCGTAAGCTGTCGTCCGAACTTCCAGAAATCAAATTTCACGTTAAGCTTTTAACATGAATGCAATATTAATCTAAATAAGTCAAGCTTCCTCGTCATCTTCGTTCCGCCTATTCGATATGTGGCCTAGAGCAGCCAATCTTCTCTTTTTCTCGACCTCGGTTTCACGTGGGAGTCCCGATTCTTCTGAGTCACCCTCCGAGATCTCAGACAGGCTCTCCTTCGGGTCTTCATGGATGACTGATGGCTGCCCTGCAGCCACAACATTTATATCGGAAATAATTCTAGGAACACGATCATCGTTCGCCTGCGTATGCTGCGCCGCACCCTTTGACTCCTTGTTCTTTATGCCTATCTTGGACAATGCCTTACCCATCAAAGACCCAGATCTGGATCTGCTCTTCACGGGCGTATGTCTGTTGAGTTTGTACCTTCTCACGATATCACCATCTGCATTCTCAATGAGGAGAAGGTTATCGATCTGATGGGCGAAGTACTTTTTGCCTTCGCCCTTCGTGCCCTTCTTGACAATGGGCTTCCTTCCGCTGACAGTTTTTGACAATTTTTGTGTCAATGACTCGTTATCTGTAGAACGATCAGACTTTCCCGAAAGCACTGAGTACTCAGACATATGGCGTCTCAAAGACCCCATTGAATGGAGACTTGCCTTGTCGGCGGGCTTTGGCGAAGCCTGACTTTCGCCCTCGGTTTGACTCTCGTCGTCCTCGTGCAAGCTCACTGATTCGACAATTTCACCGTCTTCGTCTTCAAGAATAATTTCATCGCCTTCCTCGTAAATCGCACCTGTCTCCTCCTCGCCATCGTCATTGCGCTGATTGTGATCACCATCTGGTATAGCATCAGAGCTTTCCAGCTTGATAGACACTTCTTCATCTCTCGCGGGGGGCGTTGACGCCGATCTCCCAAGCTGGAGAAACTCAGCCTGAGGCCTCTGTCTTTCAACAGTGGACGCTGGCTCGAAGCCATCGTTTTTCTGCTTGGCCTTCCTTCTAAGGCGCTTTCTCCTCGCACCCCCAGCAGGCCTGACTTTGATGCCAGATGTCTCGATAGTGTTTGCCTGAGACAAAGGCTGGCCATGCTCCGATCCTTCTTTCTCGTTCGTGGCGGAGTCAATTCTGTGGAGCGAGTATGAGGTCGAGGTATTTTCCAATTTCTGCAACCGCGACATCCAGGAAGGACCTTGGTCATTTGTGTTGGTGACAGTAAACGACATGGTGATAGCCATGCGGTTCAAGCGCTTACCAAGGGCTAGAACAGCCACAGACGAGCCGTGAACAACAATGGAAACGATGACTATGAAGCACACGAGGGGCCAGATTGTGGCGATCAACTGGTAGTGTGGGAAGTTTGTCTCTGGGAGCTCTGCAAGAGGCGTTTCTTCAGACGTGTAGTGAGACTCAAGATCGCTTTTAGCCAAGATGGCTGCAAAAATGGCACCCACGCCAATAGGACCAAAGTGGCCACAAAAAAGTGCCTCTCTCCAAGTCTTGATGTCTGGCACCAAAGGCTTGAGGGCCATTACACCAGGAATCCTTCTAAGGAATATGATGACGACGGCCAATATGATCAAACGCCACACATCCAAGCCAAGGGTGGAATTGTTGAAATCGTGCCAAGGCACTATCGCCCCGAAGTACACAAAAAACGATAAGTTGAGAAGCAAATCAATGACCGTGGACACGTGTGATTCCTCTGTTTTCTTGGCGAAATTACCGTTCCAGCCAAAAGCAGTGCCGGCAGCGAAAGACACCAAAAGATCGTCAACGCCAAGCATGGAACCCACGCCGGCGGAAGTGAAGGCCAAGAACACGAAAAAGGCAAGAAACGACTCACGGTCAATCAACGCTTTTCCCTCAGCAAACTCCACTGCTTTACGCAACACAAACCCAAGAAAAACACCCAAAATGATCCCAAAAAAGCATTCCCATAGGATTGTCAATGTGAACCAGTTCTTCACAATCTCGCCGGCGTCCCCTGCATCGACGATAAGAAACAATGAGAGGTAGATGAATGGGAAGGCCATTCCATCGTTACATCCCGATTCGGCAGTCAAAAGATTTCTCAAGTGGCCCGGAACTCTCTCAGCGAACTTACCTTTACCCACAACTGCAGCGGCCAAAACCGGATCGGTGGCCGTGACACAGGCAGAGACCAAGAGCGCGGAAGGGAGGTCGAAGTGCGGAATCAAAGCCCAAATGAATAATCCAACGGTCAACCAGCCGAACGTCATTACTGGCAATAGAAGTAAAAACACCGAGAGCCAATGTTTTTTCATGTACTTGCGAGGCAACTCCACGGCGACGGCCACAATCTGGATGCACAAGACAATGCGGCATATTTCCAAGGTAAGGTGGTCGCTGTTTCCCCACGTGAGCGGATCAAACCAGCCCAAGCAGTGAGGTCCAAGAATGAGACCCGCAATGGTAGCGACTGTGGCCTCGCCAATGTACAAACGCTCCTTCACAAAAAGCGAGAGGAGCGAGAAAAGCGTGCTGAAAATCCCAATACACGCATAAGCAACGTGTGATTTTTCTATCTAGTTCTGTTAGTACATGTGGGGAATGAGCAAATAGGTATGGGCAGCTCGATGATGAGCTTTCGAGAATATCTTTTGTGAACATGAAATGGACGTAGACCCATCGTGTGGTCTCTTCATGTATATCGCATGGCTTTCTGGGCTTTGTGGTGATGTGTTTGAGTCAACATGGTCATAGTCAAGGGGGAAAGGGAAAATCTTCCAAGTAGAGCCAGAATTTTTGCGACACGAGGAGATTTCACATCTCTTCTGAGCTTGCCTAGATGGAATATATATCATTGTTGCGTAAGCCCCATCGGGTTTGGACTCGCTTCGTGGATTAAAACATTTGGCTCCCGCTTTTGCGAATTGGCTGTCAGGTGAAAACACAGAAATGGGCTACCTGATGAGTTTCCAGAATCAGTTTCAAGCTCCATGGCCTTTGGAGGAGACGCATATTGGAGACTCGTATTTTCCGCAACCAGAATAAAATTGGAGAGAAGAGATGAATAATTAACGTGCATCATAAATCACATACTTCTAGCTGGGCCCACATTATCTGGAGGGCATTACTATGAATAAAAAAGGAGGTCGCAAGTGAAGGAATGCCAAGAGATAATCCGTGATGGGCCAGGCGAGCGTCAGGCGGGTTGGCTTAAGCAAGCGACACTCGTGCAGAGATTCCTAGAAACATGTAAAAACAGGCACTGTGTGCACACCTCGTAAACACCCGGCTGAAAAGAATTAGCTGTGGAAGACAAGTTCGAGAAGCACAGAAATATTGGAGTGTGAGTATAATCGCATGATTTGTTGCAGTGAAAAAGAATGTTGGGGTCTTGTTATCAATTTGAGGTGATGAATGGTGTGGAGTATTTTTCTGTCTTGCATTCCATATCAACTCAAGAGATCTCACGACTTGAAAGAGCGCAAATGCGAGTGCGCGCAGAGTCGCAGGCCTTTTTGTTGGTTGATTTGAATGCGAAACTCAAAGTCTTTTCGAAACCTAGAAACTAATTGCTGAGCAAAAACAAACGTTTCTTAGAGATTGCAAGCTAGTTAATCTGCCTTAAAGCATAAGTTTAGCCTGTTACCTTTCGACCCACACCCTCGTCAATACATCGCATCAACACCCACTATGACAGTCACTCTGGAGGGAATGTGGATCATTGGCTACGGCTCTCTTATTTTCAAGCCTCCGCCTTTGGTCTCCTTTCGTGTGTCAGGAACTATACAAGGCTACATCAGACGTTTCTGGCAGTCATCTTCGGATCACAGGGGCACGCCTGAGCTGCCTGGGCGTGTAGTGACTTTAGTGTCTCTTGATGATTTAAAGCAGAATGATATTTTGAGCAGCAGCGTCCACAATTACGAAATGGTGCCAAATCACAAGGGTCTCATGGAACTCCAAGAGTCCCAGCAAGACGTATCAAGGCTACAAACACACGATCTCAAAGTTTGGGGTGTAGCTTACTATGTAGAGCCTGAGCATGTCGAGGAAGTAAAGCTGTACCTCGACATCCGGGAGCAAGACGGCTACACTCTCCACATTGTTGAGTTTCATGTACACTCCGTGCCCGAAAATAACCCTGCAGCCAAAAAAATCATTTCAAATCTACCTAGGGCTGATGACGGTGACTTGTATATTACGTCACATGTTTACATTGGTACCATTGATAATCGGTCCTTCGTAGGGCCCGAGAGCATCAAGGCTACAGCGGACATCATAAAAAACAGCAAGGGTCCCAGTGGAGATAATTTTCTGTACTTGTTCAATCTCACTGAGTCAGTAAGGCAATTGCAACCGCTCCTGGTCTCGTCAGACTCGTACCTCGAGGCTCTCACACACTTATCGCATACTCTGGCGGCTGAGAATTGATGTTTTTTTGTCTCTCTCTTGTCATAAAATGACGTCTTTTTGTAAATTAAAGAAATGAGGTTCGATTCTGTCGTGGAAGGTCAAGATAAGAAAGGTCTCGTTATAGATATTCGCGAAGATGATCAATACAAGGTCGTAAGTAAACTGGCTGGCAGTGTCACACGCATGTGGCCCATTTTATCATGTGGTCTTATCTACCACTGTCACTCAGTGTTGGGCAAACCCGCGTATTCACTCAGTACGTACGAAATTTACGGAAATTTTACGGAGACATTACAAGTAATCGTACAGATACGGCGTAAAGGAGAAGCGTACAATCCGTACATGGCTTATCCACCAAAATTGCGGACTAAACAAGGTTGTAGTAATCAAATCCATACATGCAGAAAGAATTATGACTATTCAAATACATTCATTCATAAATCGCAGGAAAAACGGAAGCTTCGTGAATCTATTCTTTGAAAACTTCTGTTAATAGTGAATCGTCAATGGTTTCCAATGCGTCCTCAACTTCGTCGATAGGGAGGACGCGTTTGTAAAGGCACGCAAAAGAATAAGCGACAAGGTCATCAAGGAACCGCGGAATGAAGGAGAGCGGGGCTTGTCTGATTCATCTAATTATGGGATTAAACTCTAGCATCTGTGTTACACCATCTACTGCAAACAGACACAGCTTCGATTCATCATAACAAATAAGACTCACTCCAAAACTTGACACTTTATTGTTCACTCTGCTATCTTCGCGACATAATTTCTCATAAAGCCTCAATAATTTACAATTCCACCAATTGACTACACCAGTCTCTCTCAGTACACCTGCCATAGTGAGCGGACCGAACCGGTCTATAAGACGCAAAATTCTCCTCATTTGGATGAGTATACCCCAAAAATCCCACTAAACTTACCTCAAGACAGTCCAAACTTTGCTGGACCGTCTCTTTTGACGCCGGAGAACAACATCGTGCTGTTTCAGACTCAGGAGAAAAACGAGAAAAAACAGCATTTGATACCGCTTACAGTCAACGCAGACCTCTCATTGGGTCTGCTTATGGCCAAGAAACCGAGTCAAACACAGACTTGATGACCTGCTTCTATTGTACGAGAGCCCGCGGCTCAAGGGGCCACAAATCTTGATGCTAGAGGAGCTTGGCCTGAAACTTTCCGTCGCCGGTAAATCTGACTGTAAAAAGCCCTGGTCACGCTGCAAGTGAGCCCTCGAGCCCCTTCTTTTTTTAACGCCCGCCCGTGTTTCTTGGTCCGATCTCCCAGGCGGTGCTCCCGACACCAAAGCCCCAGGACTTGAGTCCGTCTGGAAGTATACTATTACATAAATCCTCGTCATATAGACAACACAGCTTCCAGTATCTTCTGAACAAAGGTACTCTGCCGCTCAAGATCCTCGACTCGGATGAAGAAGAAGGTCCTGATTACTTATACAAACACCTCTTATCAGCCCCAAGAAACGTACCTGGTGTCGAGCTCGGGTAACCTCACGTCGCAATCACGGCAAAAGCAACCTCTCTCGGGAAGCCCCTGTTAACACGTAGAAATCTTTTCACCCACCCACTGGATGCGTCCCGCTTGCGAGCCGCTTCAAAACTCGCGGTTCAAGGCATGCTTAGGGGTCATATACCTCGAACATTCAGGAAAAGGCATATTAAGACCCCATGCGGTATTCCTGATATGAAGATCATACGATTTTTTTGCTATGATTGAAGCCTTATAGGTACAGGCAAACTGAGGCATTTTCTTGTACGGCGTACGTACGATTTGTACGTTGGGAAATACACGTAATCGTACACTTTCAAGCCAGTACGTGTACGCCGTAAATTTATGCCGTTCACACGCGTACGCTTTTACGCGCATTTTGCCCTTCACTGACAACGAGGAGACATAATATGATGCTATCTGAGTGATCTTTCAGGTGTAGCCGTCTTGTTTAAAAAACGAATTGTAATTGGTTGGTTAAAATCGAAAGGCTTTATCTTCGGACGGCTCATGATAGTCATGAGTCGAATTCATGTCTTTTGCTTCCTTGCCGTTCGAAATTCGCTTTGTTGGAGTTCAAAAATCTGCTTCCGTTACGCATCTCGAAATACTGGGCAATTAGGAGCCCAAACTTCAAGCCTGCACCATTTTGAAGCAGGTCAAGTAATGACTTACAGCTCCGTACTGTCAATCAAATTGAAACATGCAGCTTGTACATTCTGGATCGCTCGTTTGCCCACAGCTTCTTCATGAAGTTGCTAGCATGTTCGCCTAGCTAGCACACGGAGACTATGGAAAGGACACTTCGGATCTCCATCTGGGGTTTAACAATGTATCTTGAGACCAACCTGTCACTAGAATTGTCTCGAAAGAAGTAGGGAATCGTATTTTGTAAGATCTTGAGCTCCGAATTCAGTCTTTTTTGGAATCTGGGATTGAGAAATGGGTTAATTTCGTGAAATCATGTGCAAAATCTGCTTCGAAATTCTAGAATTTCATGGGATCTATTGTACATTCAGATCGAATAAATATTATCGTGTGTTAGGTGACGAGTGATCACGTTCCTACAGCCGCGGTTAACCATGGATTTGACCGCGGTATCTCCGTTACCCCGCTTGAGCCCCGCTCGAGATAAGCACATAAGCTGACCCTCGGTCCAAAATGTGCCTACAAAAGAAACCCACGGTCCTCTTCGCGGCTGCTCCTCTTGAGGCGCTATCTTTTGATTAACCACTTTCATATTATCGCCTTATCTTTATCACTCAAGTCCCAACGCTGACTCTTATATATTTGTTAATATTTCGGGAAGTCAGAGTAATCACGTGTGCGTCGTGGAATGAGGAAGTGAAAATATTTCTCAACTATTGGGAAAAGTTTTTACTACTCTATCGGCAAAAAGTTTTTAGATAACGGTTAGATAATAACACAGGTGGATTAAACTGAAGTAATTTAGTTGAACCACGTTAAAATCCTACTAAGTCGTAGAACTTTACCTGTGAGCGTAGCGCATTCAATCTACGATTATCTGATTTCTAATCAATATTACGCCTATATACACTCTTAATTCAACTAGGCTCACTACTCCCTTTGTTGAGTAGTGACAAACCTAACATCGTGTCTTCCATTCATTTAGACTTCAAGTAAGTTGCGTAATACAATATAAGCAGGTATGAGCTCGGAATTCTTGGCCGTGTCTTTCAACAGTATGGAGTAGGAGTGGCCTTGTAAGATCAAATAGACTAAGCATGTAATATGTCCTGATGTAATCAATATTGTTCAGTTAATCATAAACAGTTCGACAAATTATCTTTATTGTTTGCCATATATAATAAAATCTGAGTATTGAAGCGCTAGAGAAAAGCTGTGATCGAATTCTGTGAGCTTTCCACACGCCCAAAAGTCATAATTACAGGAAATAGTGGAAAGGCTCCCCAAATTTGAGAATTTATGAATTTCAAAAACTTGCTCTGAAACACAAATTAGTGATCGCAAAGAATTCAAACACAAACAAAGCAGAAAGTCAACCCCAGCATTGAACTGTGAATGAAATTTTTCAAGCCACTCGACAAACAAAACTTTTTTTTCCACAAGAGCGGAACACATTCGAAGCAAAAAAAAAAAGGTCATAGCCATCGGACGCATGCGCTGAATTGAGCTTTTTCTATATAGTTTTTGAGCCCCGGGAGGACATACTCCCTGTGAATCCATTTGCGTCGTCCTATAATATGATGTTTCTTCAAAAAAAAATTTACGGAACCTGAAATGTCGCCAACAACTTCCAGTATACCCTCACTGTAGATGGGCAACTATCCATTCAAGCTCGAAAAAACAATCTACAAGGAAAACGAGAGTTTTTCCTGCCTTAGATTTTACTGATTAGTTCATTTGGTAGGATTGTATCCAATGTTTTGACTTCGTCTCATCAGGGGTTTTTTTTTTCTGGCACCTTCGTAATGCCAGCAATTATTGCATTGAGCAAGAAAAAGCTCAAAATTTTTCCACTCTTCTCCAGGTCAGATACTAGGATAATTCCGCAAGTTAGAAATAAGCGCCGGTAGCAAGCTTTTGGAAAAAGATGTACCAGCAATTATGGGTATCGGCGCCCCACCACTTCAATGTTGGGTTTTATGTCCCGATACATATACCAAGGAGAAACAATCGATGATGCCTTCTCAGCTGCCTTCTGAGAGACTCCAATGCAATTACCAATCATCTTTACAATTCTTGCCGAGAATTCTGGTCCCCTTGGAGAAATACTGCTTTCCAGTCATCTTTGAACCTTAGTCGAATGTTAGAACTTCTCGGCACTTCCACATCCGAACTCACAAGGATCAACCCAGTGTGCGAAAATTTGACTATATGGTCTACTAAAACAGAATAAAGAGAGCACGAGATAATGTCCATGTTACCCCCATCCTATGTCAAGAGCTTATCAGAAACTAGGTCAGACAATTCTCATGTCGTACGATGACATGCGTAATTAAAGTCAAATGAGCATGGTCTACTTCTAAACAGCACTTCCAAACAAGGATCACACCTGATAAGGAATATTAT
>JAKTYO010000237.1:60589-137907 GCA_030578735.1 Metschnikowia noctiluminum | reverse complement strand
GAAACACTACCGGAAAGCGAACAGAATACTCCATGGGTTCTTTCGAAGCTTGGACGATTACATTACGAGATTGTGAACTATAAACAGTCAAGAAAGTTTTTCGTGAGATTGCGACAGCAAGACCGCACACGATTAGAGGATATGGAATACTATTCAACGCTCCTCTGGCACCTTCACAAAAAGGTGGAACTCACGTATTTGGCCAACGAGCTTCATGACATCGATGACAACCTGGCTATCACGTGGTGTGTCATGGGAAATCTTTTCTCTCTCAATAGAGAAGCAGATGAAGCTATAAAATGCTTCAACAAGTCTTTGGCAATAGACCCAAAGTTTACATACGCGTACACCTTACGGGGTCACGAGTACTTCAGCAATGATAATTACGAAAAGGCACTCGAATGCTTCAGGTACAGCATTCTTCTAGACCCACGGCACTATAACGCGTTTTACGGAATTGGAATGGTTTTTATTAATCTCGGAGAATATCAAAAGGCAGACTACCACTTCAAGAAGGCAGTGGCGATCAATCCCATTAATATTATTTTGATTTGTTGCGTGGGAATGGTTCTTGAGAAGTTGGGCAAGAAAACCCTCGCTCTTCGTCAGTACGATTTGGCAAACAAGTTACAGCCTTTGAGTGCTTTGCCCATTTTCAAGAAAGCTCAATTGCTTTTTGCCATGCAACAGTTTCCTCAAGCACTTGAGCAGTTTGAAATCGTGAAGGAGCTCGCGCCAAATGAAGCATCTGTGCATTTTCTACTTGGGCAACTATACAGCATTCAAAAAGATAGATTTCTGGCAATGAGAGAGTTTACCATAGCCTTGAATTTGGATCCAAAAGGCAACTATTTGATCCGAGAAGCTATGGAATCGCTCAAAGATCAGTAATAGTTGGGGTCGGGAGATCATCTTTGAATACTCTGGCAGTGATTCAAGCGGAAGAACGCTATTGATACAATTTCAGGTTCTGGAACTTGAATTTTTTTTTGAAAGAGCCAATTCAAAACTCTCGCATTAAGCCAAGTCATAATTCATACACCCTATAATGACGCTTGCCCCTGTGGTGTCCATGTGATCTTCATCATTGTATTTTGAGATTATAGGATTCGCGGCTGCCAATAATGCCGCGATCGCGCCTGCGGCCATGGCCATCAATTCTTGTCTCGCGAGTATATTTCAAACAAATCAATAGCTTTCCTGCCTCCAAAGTTTCATCACTTGAGAAGTTCTTTCTGGTCATCGACATGCTTTCCTATGTTGCTATCTTAATTCATTTAGCCTTTCTGCTTGCACTGAGTATTTTCTCATCAAAAAGGTATTCACAGGGCGAGGTAGTTAGTCTTCTCTTCAATAAAATAGAAAGCGATCACACTCAACTACCTTTCAGATACCACGATTTGCCGTTTGTTTGTTATGACAAAGCGCAAAAGGCTAAGACATTGCTGTTGGGGGAAGTATTGAAGGGCGATAGATTTTGGGATTCAATCTACGATCTCAGGTTTGGCATTGACCAGCCATGCACTCACCTCTGCGACATGTACACCTCGGCAAATGGAGTTGCCAGAGCAGATCAGTTGATAAAAAATGGATACGTGGTTCACTGGAGTCTAGATGGCTTACCTGGAGCGACGACGTTTACGAGTGCGAATCACGGATCTAAGTATTATGCTGCAGGGTTTCCGTTGGGCTTTGTGAAGGAAGATACAGCCTTTTTATACAATCATGTCACAATAGTCGTCCGGTATCATAAAGAAAGAAGCGGGCTTTACGCCGTTGTTGGATTCGAAATTTATCCAAAAAGTATAAACGGTAATGAGTGTCCCAGTGCCTCAACGAAATACAAAAACTTACCCCTCACTGTGCTCAAGGATGCTAATGGAAATTTAATCAAGCAAAGATTTCATATTCCATACACCTATTCGGTTTACTGGAGGGAAGACGGCTTTGTTTCCTATGAGAATAGATGGGATTTATACTACGACGATGAAGCAACGGATACGAGCAACCACATACATGTGCTCTCCTTGTTTAACTCAGTTGTTCTCGCATGTTTTGTGTCGATGATTGTTGCAATTGTGATGATTAGATTGTTGAAGACCGAGTTACAATCAGAAACGACGATCCCACTCACCTACTCGGATACGCAAGACAAGACTAATAGCTCGGGTCTGTGGAAAAATTTGGTTCACGAGGTCATGGGACCGCCTTCCCGAGTAGCATTATTGAGCACTCTATGCGCAAGCGGGATTCAATGTCTCTTTGCCATGATAAGCGTGACTGTCATTTGCACAATAAATAATAGACTAAGTCTTGGCGGGGGACTGACCTCCAACACTTTTTTCAACAATCATCAAGGCGCCTTTTTTTCGTGTTCCATTGTAATACTTTTGGCATCAGGGTTCGCTTCGGCTTTCTTTGGGATTGTGTTTCACAAGCTTTTATGCAATGAAGTGCCTGGATCGACATATGACGCAGCGAAAACCCGAATTTTGTCCTGCGCTTTCTCTGGCATGCTCCCGTTTACACTCTTTTCAGCCGTTTTGATCATCAACTGCTTTGTATGGGCAAAGGAGTCATCAAATGCTCTTCCGTTCGGCACTATTGTTCTCATCATTTTGCTCTTTGGACTCATTGAAATTCCACTTGGCATCTTAGGTGGTGCTCTTGGCAACAAATATGACTTTGGCAGGAATTCGCTGCTTGCCAAGTCGTATGTACCTCAAAAGCCAGAATACAGCAAATCCAGTCGCCGGTCTATCATAATGAGTCCCATACTCAGCATTCTAGCGTTCGGATTCGTGCCTTTTGGTATTGTGTATGTCGACCTATTATTTATATTCAATTCGGTCTGGCTAGAAAAAACGACATTTTACTACAAATATGGTTTCCTTCTATTGACAACCATACTTCTCTCGGTTGTTGTTGCAGAGTCTGCTATTGTTGCCACGTTTATTGCCTTGACCGTTCATAATAACCCAAGATGGCAGTGGCTTTGCTTCCGGGCGAGTTCTAGTATTGGATGGTATATCTTCGGCTACTCTATCTATTACTTTTACAACAATTTGCAAATCAGTGATCTCGTCAGTGTCATTATTTATTTTGCCTATATGGCGCTTGGGTCTGCTGCAGTTGGAGTGAGCTGTGGCGCCGTCGGGGTCACAACAGCATTACTCTTCGTGCGCAAAATTTTTGGAGCGGTAAAACAAGAGTAAGGCATTTCTTTAATAAGTAACCTACATTATAGACATAATCAGCCTTCGGTTGTACCTTGATATTGTTTTTGATATTGATATACTTTAACGAGGGTGAGAAATCATTTGAATTTCTCATGAATATTGGTGTAAGACAAGCGAGTCCAAAATCTTAGTCCAAGGAGGAAGCACCTGTGATGATATCCACCAATTCGTTGGTGATGACAGCTTGTCTGGTTCTGTTGTACAAAATGGAGTTCGCAGTGATCATGTCACCAGCATTCTTAGAGGCGTTGTCCATAGCATTTCTTCTGGCAGAAACCTCAGATGCGTAACCTTCGGCCTGGGCGGTCAAGAGGGAGTTTGCCAACGAGAACTCGGACAAAGTCTCAGGAGTCTCTTCATTCTCCAATTCATATTTGCTCAAGCCTGGGGCCTTCTCGATAGCATCTGCAGCAAAAACAGCAAACTTAGAGGGCTCAAAAGACACACCCGAGACAAACTTGTTGTACAAAATCTCAGTATTTTCGTATTTGCCCAAAGAAGAAATCTCATCGGCGATCAAGGAAACCTCGTGAAAAGTTGGCTCCGCCTTACCAACACCGCTGAAGGCTAATTTTAATTTGTCGGCGTGAGTTCTGTTCAATTGCACCTTGGCTTTTTCGCCGATAGTGATGACATCAACATTTCCGTTCAACTCCTCAATTCTTTTTCTGGCAGCCTTTGAAATTTGAGTGTGGATGGAGCCACACAAACCCTTGTCAGAAGAGACAACAATCAACAAGGTCTTGTCGGCAGTGTTCTCCTCTGGCTCGGCATTTTTGAAAAATTCAGTGTCGGACTCATTGAAAACTCTCGAAGCCTGCATGGCTCTTTGAGCTTTGTTCAATCTTGTAGACGCAACAATCTTCATGGTCTTTGTGATTTTTTCAATGTTCTTAATCGACTTAAGACGCATCTCAATTTCTCTCAAAGTGGCATAGTTTCTGATTGTTAGTATACTCAATGTGATTGAAATATTCGCTGCACACAGAAAACTAACCTGTTGCTGGATTGAATCGGAATTGCCAGAATCGTCACATTAACTAATTCCCACGCAAGGACATTAAAGAGAGAACCTTTCAAATGTAACAATGCAGGCAATAATCTCGACCGATGGAAATTCCAATAAATCTCGCGTATGAGCCTTGACCTTGACATACCTTGTGCCAGCACGGGCAACTTGAACAGCGGCACCCAAACGAAACATCCTGGTGTGTGAAGTTGTTTATGAGGTGGAAAGTGGTGTGCGGTAGTAGTGTTGAAGGTTTTTCGGAGAGGTGGTCGTTCGGAACCCGAGGCGAGGATACGATTTGATTGGCCGTGGTGCGAGGCACCTCACGTGACCTTCACATGCTATGAGGCACCACGTTTGTCGTCCAGTGCCGAGCCCTTTTGAAGCCTGATTATTATTATGAAAAGAGCATACCCAAACCTTGCAAAGGCAAAAGTTTGCTGTCAACTGACGAGATGGATTATGTTAGCCCGCTCACTGAAATTCGGCGATCAGTCCGCATGCAAGTGGGATCGAGCGCGGTTGCGAATTGGCCTGTGCTGTTGTTGTAGCCAGGCTAGAATCGAAAGTGCTTATCAAATCTTCTTATCTCGGCGTCGAGTGTCACTTGTTGAAACAGATTCAACTTCAAAATGATTCTGGTTACAAAGGTTTCAAATAATTAGCTTTGAGTAGGCAAATTTCCTTGATTTGCAGAAATGCATTTTATTTTATTTTATTCACGAGGTCACAAACTTAAACCTCTAACAGCCAAGCGGTGAAGAGCAAAATTGCTGCTCACACTGATAAAGTATGAAATACAAATACAGATAAATAAGCAAAGTGAAATTATTCTCGGCGCTTATTGCTTGTGTCAGACCTTTGATTCCGAGTCACGCCATGAGAGTATTCATTTTTATTTTTCTCATGATCTTTATGAGCTTCCGTCATACCACCACAAGACAAATGACACAATTCCTCTGAAAGCGTAGACAAATTTCCACAGGAGGCAAGTCCCTTTGAGATTATTTGAGCTTAGCTAGGGTTATTTCGTCAAGAAAATTATACCATGAACGTCGAGTTTCAAATTCAACCAACTTCCTACAGATAGAAATGGATTCAATTTCAGGTTGTATATTGTTACTTACGTAGCGATGCGTTTTTTTCGAAGGATGGCTGCCTAATATTGTGAGGATGGGGTCTAGTGTACACTTACTGCGATGGATCGTTCTTTTGGTAACCCAAGTAGCCTTGTAAAGGATAGGTCTCGATCATTTTTAAGTATTTCATGATCAATGGTCTGCAGTTTTGTTGTGCGTCAATTCCATGGTACAACTTGCACTTACTCAAAGCATCATGCGCCACCTTGAGCTCTTCGTTCCTTATCCATTGCTCCTTCATCATGGAGGTTCTGGCCTTCTGGACCTGCGAAAGGTCCTCATAGTCTATGTCATCAAAGGAGACCAACTCAGTTCTTTTATGATTTTCGTAAGACGCTGCGAATTAGTAAATTTTCATCCCTTAAACTGTTGGTATTACTTGAAAAAAGGGCTCTTCGGGCGGGCTTCATGTACATACACATTGCTTAGTAACTGGCAGTTCGTCGATCAATTTACGGAAAGGTGAGATTTTACTGGCTGCCCTGCAAGGTTCACGCACGACCCATATAATTTATGAATATCGAATGAAATTCCAAATGCTTGCAAACAAATTCAATTTATTTTTCTTATATTGGTACCGAAAAATAATCTCCATTGACTCAAGAGTTTGTTTGTGGGTTTGATGCTTGCAAACAAATACAGGTACCTTCGACGGTGAAGCTATCAAACCTTGCAATCCAAAATCTCGAAACACTTATAAACCCGTGCACCACGAAACACCAAACATTAGCCCTCCCCTTTAACATCGGACTCTCGGATTCTCCTGGCGACAATTCCTATCGAAAATGGCGTCGCCGACCTCGTTCACTATAAATGGCTCTTGCATAGCCTATGCTCACGCAATTTTCGCGTATTCAGCCTTTTTATCAGCTCTAGCCATTGGCTGCTGGCTTCACTACTATAAAATAGTAGAAAATTCGTCTTATGGTTACCCCGATGAATGGTTTCCGAGTGTGTCTGCAACGATTGGCGACAGATATCCTGAAAGATCTTTTTTCCAAGTCCTCATAGCTTGTACTTCTGGACCGCGTTTTCTTTTGATCTTCCTCAACTTTGCGCTCTCGCTTGAAGCCTCCAGATCAATCACCAGCTACATGCTCTTGTCTTCAGGAATCTTGAGGACTCTCACCTGCGGTGGCTGGGTATATGTGACATCCACTGATGATCATGACTGGCATGACATCTCGATGATAAGTTATATACTTCTCACAATACCTTGGACAATTGCTGTCACGATATCAAGTCCGCTGAAGTCGACCGTCCGGTTTGGTAGGGCACTCACTGCGATATCATTTTTTGGAACTCTTGTGCCTTTGGTATACTGGTTCATTCAGCATAAAGTTTATGTGCAACCAGGTGCCTATTCAATATATGCATATTTTGAGTGGGCTTTGATTCTACTCGATGTCGGTTTTGATACTTGGTCGGTCGTCGACTTTCGAAATATCGACATCTCAATTAAGGCAACGGGATTACAGTTGAGTAATAGTGCAGCCGCAGAGGTTAGTCGAAAATCGAAGGAGAAAGCAACCGATAAGGAGTCTTTGGACGAGTTTACAATGTTCGAATTCATCGTGAATACCATTAATTCATTTATGTTCTGGTCCGTTCTTACCTCTTTATTGGTGTGTGTTTGGTATTTCCCTCTTTGGCACATGGGAATCTCGGGGTACGAGGCTGTAATAACAGTCATGTTTCTTGCGCCGCTTGTTCTCGCAGTTTCGCCTGTTCGTTACGTATTGAAGTGTTTTCCCCAAGTTGCAAGAACTTTGACCGTACTTCTTGGTCTTGGGTCATTTAAATTCGGAATACCGGAGCAGAGGCTAGCTCTCATTACAGCTGGAACCGGGTTTGGGGTGGTAGCCTTGGCCTCCGATTTTGACGCGTTCTCACACTCCCTAAAAAAATATACCTCATTGTGGGTCTCCTTATTGGTGGGCTTAATGGGAACTTCAGTGGCCAAATATTCGTCATATTCGAACAACCCAGCATGGCCAATTATGAACAGCACAAATGGCGGTCAAAATGAATACTTCATTCTCATTGGCATATTTTCAGCATGTTTTTCGCGTGCGGCCGATCAGAACAGACACAATTTTCAGCGTAACGGAGGCCTGATAATTTTGGCTTCACTAGGTCTTGGCGCATATCTTTTTTGCCTCCAGGCATATATGACTGACTCATCCACTCTTGTCTATTGGAATTGGGAAGGATATCCAATACGTGGTCCCACGCCTTCCATAGGGGGATTGATCCATTTTGCAGTTTTTGCAGGAGGAATAGCTGCGTCGCTCAAGCTAAATCCTAACGTATTTCAGTCATTAACCTATACTCTCTCTGCGTTTGCTTGCGCCTATATCTTGTATGCATACAATGGCTGGATGGGCTTTGTGGGCTCTTTGGGCCTCTGTTTCTATATTGCATCCTTGGGGCCATTGATTGGACAGGCCACGGCAGGCTACAATATCGCAGGACTTTTTTTCGGCTCATTTCTCGTGAGCATTCTTATCTCACTAGCAAGTATCTGGATAGTGGCATATGCTTTTGTCCCAGGTGGACCATTGCTTCGAGAAAGGACAGATCTAGTGCTAGCGGCGTCTGTGGGGCTAATAGCTTTAGGCGTCTTCAATTATAGGTTGAGAATGAGAGCGTCGAAAATCATGAGATTGGAGGTGGCGAGCCCCAAGATGTTCAGCCAAACTATAAAAGTACTTTCCACTCTTATCGCCGTTTCCGTCGTGGCGTTCTTTGCACGCAATCCTAAAGCGGACATTACTCCATACAACGCACAATCCGAATCATTCACCGCCGGTATTTGGTGCGTTCATTTCGGGCTAGATAACGATATGTGGTCAAGTGAAACTCGTATGAGAGATCTAATCCGTGAGGCTGAGGTGGACATCGTGGGCTTACTTGAAACAGACACTGAGCGATTGATCGGGGGAAACAGAGACTTCACCCAAAAAATCGCGCATGATTTGGGAATGTACGTTGACTATGGTCCTGGACCTAATAAACACACCTGGGGAGCTGCCTTATTATCTAAGTTTCCTATCATCGAGTCATCTCATCACCTTCTTCCCTCGCCAGTGGGGGAATTAGCCCCAGCGATTTTTGCTACTTTGGACATTTACGGCGAGTTAGTCGATGTTATTGTTTTTCACTCTGGCCAAGAGGAAGATGTAGAAGATCGCCGATTGCAAAGTTTGGGTGTGGAAGAACTTATGGGTAATTCGACTAGACCGCTCATTCTCTTGAGCTATCTTGTGACTAAACCTCTTCAGGGCAATTACAATACTTATGTGAGTGCCAAATCAAGGGTTCACGACATTGACAGCACTGATTGGGATCGCTGGTGTGAATATATATTATTCCGCGACCTCAAAAAAATCGCATATGCGAGAATTTCCCGATCAACAATCACCGATACCGAATTGCAGGTTGCAAAGTTCAAATATCTCTCTGAGCATCATAAACAGCAAGACGAGGAGTTTATTTATGGCAATCATTTTATTCAGGAAGAACAAGTTGATGCTGTTTACAGAATGCCCAGTATATTCAAGGGGGAAGGGGTTCGTGGTCATCGGTATCATGTTTTTGATGCTCCTCGTTATTTTGCCGACACAGCAGAACAGTTGTGAAATCAAAAGTTCTCAAGAGAAAGGTAATTTGCTTTGACGTTAGGCTCGATTTCAATAGATTGAAAGAAGGTCAAGTTTATACGTTTAAAAAACAGAAATGAATTAGTGTGATCGAAAACGAAGTCAAGAAAAAAGATTGGGCCTGTTTCACATTTTTTGTGAGCATTGAGGCTAGCGCGTGCACATGGCTTGTACATATCTCCGATCGAGAAAAAAAACCTCTCACCACCTCAACTCGAACTTACACGACAATGAACGGGTTCTTTTGTGGAGCCAGTAAGTTGGTTTTCAACCAGCTGCGAGCAATAAATCTCCTCATACAAACAAGAACCAAGACCAAAACTTGCAAAGCTATGGCGAAGAGGTTCATAAAAACTGGTAACGGATACAAGCGAAAACAGGCAGGGAGAAATCATGGTAATGGAAACTTCAGCTCACATGCTATTAATCACCTAGATTCGTATGTCCCGGTCACCAACAAGGGCTTGCACTTGAGGAAGGTCAAAAAGGCCCTAGGATTTTGACCCACACAAAACGGAATATGCGAACAGGCAAGGAGATGAGTCTGTTGGGCAAGCTCGGCTACAAATCTGAAACGAGTTTACCGGGAAAAGGCGAGGCTTGCATTCTCAAATGATCACGTCGATTGATTTATTGCCCTTGGTGGGGTTTACACCTTGGGGGCACCATAATTGTATATACAAATTTAACACTTCTTCGACTTTTTGAAAACTTGCATGGGCTTGAGTTCCTATATTGGACCCTTTCACTGATTTATTTGACCATGGTCGATTTCTGTCCACTCCCCCGACTCCTTGTCAACTCTTAACTCCTGTGTGGGAAAGTAGTGATAATTTGTCTTCATGGATACGGCGCCTGGAACATGATCATACGAAACAAGGCGCAACTTCACATAAGTGTTATCGGGAATAGAACTGGTAATATTAGCAAAATCCTCCAAATCTTTGGTCTCTTGATCGTTCACATGCGTTATGAAGACACTTGTCAGAATTCCGTACTGAGCCATTGGCCCTCCTGCACTCTTTCTAGCAACATAAACACGCGAAGGAATATTCTCCATGAGCTGGCGCACACCATGATGTGGCTCCTGTAGTAAAGCGCCACACCAAAATAAAACCCTCGAGGTATTGATACTGTTTGTTTCCACGGTGGGAACAACGATATCAATAACCTGCATTTCCCGGACAATTTTAAATCTCAACTCCTCGTTGTTGTACATTGGACTCAAGTCTCTCATTCCTGTCACTAGCTTGTCATTGACCGTGAGTAAGACGTCCGAGAATTTGAGAGGAGATATCTCTTTATCCGAGCGAGGCGCCGAAAGTCTTAAAGCAGATAAAAACTTAACCTCGTCCGGGGATTCTTGCTCAAATCTATCAATCCAGTCTTGCGGTACTCCTCTTGCTCTGGCCAGAAATACGGTGATCGTTGAGAATTCCGCATCCAAAATGCGCAAAGAGGGTGGAATCTTCTTCGCTTTGAGAGAGTTGATCACACCAGTAACATCTGTGACATCTAAGGCAACCCTGTATAGCACGTCGGTCATTCTATCAGTTTGCTCACCGAGAAAAGTAAGCCAAAACGCTCTCAATGTTCCATCATTGTCAACTAAGATACCTGTGTCACATTCTTGTGCAATCTTGCTATCAAGCAAAACACCCTCAAGGTTTGTGGCTCTGTACCTGGGACTAATATTGCTTGAAACAATGTTGAGAGATGCCACCGAGCTCGCATTGACTTCATCAGTAACAATTCTGTACCTGTAGTTGAAGCCAATAAAAAATGACTTTTCACCTCTCTTCAATGGCGTCGTGGAGAATCGAGGGCTGCAAATGTCTGCTTTGAGTAGAGAAGTATCGTATTTCACTATTGCATAGTTCAAGTTGGGATGCAAAAATATCACTTTCCCAGCAATATCGACAGAGTCAGCGAAGATGAGGTATATGTCGCAGACATCATGGGGCACGAAGCGTCGAGACACTAACACATATCCGTTCTCCGCATCAATCACCACACCATGGCCAACATTCTTTTTGTAAGGAAAGCCATCTATCGAAATTGGACAGAAAGACCGAACTTGCACGAATGATCTCGAGAGCTGAGAACACGCAGCTCTATCCACATTCGACACCGGTATATCGACAAACTTGGCCCTTTGTGGACTACTTCTCACCGCGGGCAATGGTTTATCTTGCAATGACTTGAAGTCCCAAAGACCAGTTGTATCATTCCTGGTAGCTATGCGGAATTCAGATTGCCAATGCCTCTCGATGTACATTACCATAGTGTTTTTCGTGTGCAAGTCTGATAAATGACGAAACGATGCGGTGACTTTCTCACGATCTGGAATCGCTTTCATAACCTCTATAAATGTATCCAAATCTGGGGTGAGATGATCGTTGATCTTGTCTAGAACCCATCCATTGTTGTCTTGCCCATTGAAATCGAATGTACCCGATGCGTCATTCACATACACGCCCTTGACAGGAATACAATAGCATCGAGCAAGTTGGTACGAAAGATCGTTGAAAGAGGCACCCGCCACATCAACATAGCGATTAGGAGTAAAGGCGTGTAGATCGCCAATGGTGATTTTCTGCTTTAATTCTTTGCCACCGCGCTGGATCACAAATTCTAGCTCCTTTCCCACGTTGTCATCTAAAATCATGTCGACTTTGATGAATGTGGAAATATGCTCTCCATTTATCGAGATCAAAGTGTCGCCTTCTTTGATAAAGCCGTCGGCTGGACCTTTCGGTAACACGATATCACAAACAAGGAGACCTGATTTGTCTGGGAATAACTCTCTCGCACGTGACTCGGACTCAGGAGTCAAGCCCAATCTGCGACATTCCTCAAATGGACGCAAGAGCCATTCGACTTGAATGTCTCCTCTCGTTACGGGAACTCCGCCCTGGATGCACTTTAGGGCCCTAAGGGGTCTATAGACTGGGAGAAAGAAGTCCGTTGAAGCTTCAGTTGAGCCACCAGCTTGCAATGCTACTGCCTGGCCGCTTTCATTCACAACTGGTGATCCCGAAGAACCTCCAGACGCACTTGCGGCAGCTTGAATGTATTCCGTGTTGAAGTCATTGTAGGTCATTGATCCGTAAAATGGAGCATTTCTGTCTAGCCGTGAAATGAAGCCCGCTAAAATGGACAACTTTTCCCCAGCATCGTTTCCGACAACTCTTATTTCAGTTCCAACTTTTGCGAGTTCTGGTTTCAATTCGAGCTCTGAAACGACCATATGTTTGATATCAGATGGATTGAATTGTAAAAAGCCAAAGTCATGGATAGGATCTCTGTAAATTGGGTTTACCACCGCCTCTTCATGATTGTCGAATACAGCGTAACCGCAAAAAGGGCCCGGTCCGACAACATGACGGTTTGTAAGGATAATGCCACGCGAGGCATCGACAACAAATCCCGTGGCTTCACTAGTGAGACAAACTTCAGTATCAAAATTTGTTATGTTCGAAAAGTGCACGGAAACAACACTTTTGATAACCTTTGTGATCGTCTCGCTCCATACACCGCTATTACCTGGTGCAACATCAAAGACAGGGTAGTCAGATGCAACTTCCTCGATGTATTCGTCCAGTTCGCTTTCTGATGCGGCGTGAGCATGCTTTTTAAACGGACGGCCTTCGCCCCCGCTGGAAGATTTTCTTTTGGCGAACATACTGAAATCTTTGAATTTGATGATAAAAGATCAAGCGCCTGGTGTTGATGCGAAATCAGAGTGCTATAGATGAATTCACGAGCCGACAACGCTTTTGCTGATAAAAGGTCAGATCGATTTAAGAGCGGATGAGCGATAGACCGAAGTGATTGATGATAAAAGATTGTCTACTAGCGGCCGCCAAATATGCTACTCTATTAATGTTGCGGAAGAGAAGAAAGGCCTCTAAGGTATTATGGTGTGCGCCCGCGGACCGCCGCCATCTCAAGTAGTTATGAAAATTTCATGATCCTGCATATCTTGTAGCTTCATTCTAGTGTGCGCAATGTACCCGATAGTTCAATTCAAGTTCGACCTGCTAACCTCAAGAGCTCTGAGAAGATATTCTCTGTTAATTATTCTGACAGACAAAGAAAAGGTCAAAAAAAATTTTGTACTGCCGTCTCATTGATCTTCGAATGTCGGCACGGCGACAGATTTGATTCTTTCTCGCAATCTTTTCGTCCAAGTACTATAGTAATCGATTTGTGACGGCTTGTCGAACATCGCAGATGGGTCGATAAATGATCCAAAGCCTCGAACCAACTCCCAGCCTTTACCAAGCTTGGCTTCGATTTCTTTCTCTCGAGTAGTGTCTTCGACTGTCCAGTCGTTATGTACATATTTTAATTCCAAGTCTAGAGCCCATGGCTGTCCCTTTATAGATTCTTCCACCCGGTTTATCCACTCTATCATTGTATTTTTCATCAAGTTTCCTTTCTGATATTGAAAGAGCTGGTCCTGAAACTCTGACTTCTTACCAAGTGTATTTTTGAGTAGCTTGTCATTTATCCTCACGTACGCTGCGTGTATAAGACCACACGCCAAAAGCCATTCGTTTTTTTTCGCGAGTTTATATCTTTCTGTTACGAAAGTCTCTAGGATTTGAGGTGTGACTGAAGCCGGAATGTAGAAGTTGTTCGCAAAGGACACGAAGTCCGGAATAGTCAACTGCTTGAGAAACCGTGGCGAGGACGGCGTTGACGAAGGCAGGTTTTTCACCGGTGAAGTACGCGAGGACTTTAACAAGTCACGCGTAGGACTTCCGGTCTGTAATTTTGTGGGCGTATTAAATGGCGACTCTTGATTGAACTGAGAATCGTTCTTGAGGTTATAAACCGCCTTACGTTCGTCATTGAAAAGTTTTCCTTTCATCTCGTCATCGCCGCCGTCTTCAGGATTCAGAAGCTTTTGTAGCTTTTTCAAAGGTGATCCAACCATTGGGGTGAATGATCGCTTTTTCGATGGCAGCAATTCCTCGGCAGAGGGCTTCTTGGGCGTCGATATCGGAGAGGACATCGATGGTTCCACTGACTCTTGAATCTCATCGAGAAGTTTATTGGCAAGTGCTGGAGGTATAGGAATCCGGCTTATCCCGGGAGCAGGTAGAGAGAACTTTTGCTGATATCTCTCCACTGCCAAGTATGTGCACAAGTGATATCTAGCTACATCAGCTTTATGTGGTAGTGAAGGTAGTTTTTGTAGGCTTATTTGGTAAATGGACTCGATATAAGATAGAAGGGCCGGAGGATATGGTCCCGCAAAATTTGGAATCACATCGCTAAGCGACTGTTTGAGATGAATTTTACTCATTATTTTTGTTCCTGAAGAATGTTAACTTGACTCCGTAACGCTTGACGCGAGATCCAAAGTCCCGCGTATTGAAACATACACAGGAATGGAACCCGAAATAAATATTGATTGAAATAGGTAAGAAATTGCAATACCCGAGAAACATTCATGTACAGCAATAGGCGTTGCCTTTTTCCAATGAATAACGTGATGACTAGGGAGAGCTAGTCGCTTTGAATTAGTTAGAACCTCATGGTCAATCACTCCGAAATTAACCCAGCAGGTGATAGCCCCACACCCGTGCACCCCTCGCACTTGGCTCAGCCAACCAGAGCCAAAGAAATTCATCATTGTTAGGAAGCTATTAAGCATTAGCTTGAATTCGATACAAAAATGTTGTCAAGGAATCTTTTCAAAGCAGCAGCACCCGTGCGTCAGCTTAGTCTCACGCATCTCTTGAGACAACAACCAGCCGTCTACGACGAGGCACAGTACAAACCGAAAGAAATTGTGTCCGGAGCCCCAACCGAATTGACCACGGATAGAGTCGTGAGGATATTTAAAGAATCCAAGCCTGCTACCCAGTCTGGTCATCACAACGGAAAATTCTGGAGATTAGATTGGGATGTTTTGGGTAAAGGCAACAGATGGGAAAACGATTTGATGGGATACCAAGGTAGTGCAGACTACATGCAAGGAACAATAATGAAGTTTGATACCAAAGACTCTGCCATTAGGTTTGCTGAAGGGCAAGGTTGGTCATTCTATGTACAAGAGCCCAAGAAGAGACACTTCAGGAAAAAGGAATACGCCATGAACTTTGCACACTCCTCAGGCCCTTTGAAGCACATCAGAACGAAATAGGTTAGCGGTATTCATTACATAACACAAATACAGTCATGAAAGAATCGTCGAAAGTTTTATCAACAAAAACCTAATTACTCTAATTTGAAATTACGAATCTCCTTGGTCAACAACACCGAGATGCTTTCGTCAAAGTTTCTTGGAACAGCAAGAGCCATGCCGCACTTCGCGCAATGTTAATTCAGCGAGCCCTCGATTTGACATTATTATCACCAGGGCCACGTACGAGCCCTTCCTCATTGGGCTATATCATCGGGTATGCAGCTCTTTATGAGAGAAATATTTTAATGCGTAGAAGGAAGAAGTAGAGAATCAAACATTCCAAGAGTGGTGCTGCTGAGCTCTGGGAAGTGTTTTCATCAGACATTTAAAGCCTTTGGACTCAATACTATTTGGAACAGATCCTTCATATACAACCTTGCAGGACGCGAAGCATAACTCTAGTAAACTTTTCCTTGATCAAACCTGACATTTGATTCACCGAATTTCACAGCGCCGAAGAAAGGTGGCCTATCTTGAGAGTTCACACATAACTTTAGCGTTTGCATCGAGCTTGAGTGTCAGGCCCACCTTGATATTATTGGCTTAGTGCGCGATTCAGAATAAACTTATATCTTTAAACCACGCTTATTGTTGTTTTTCTTGTGCGCATACCCAGCTTATCAACACATGTCGGTGAACCGAAACAGAGGGCGGAAAGGAGTCAGGCCCCCTCCAAGTGGACCTTCCAGATTTAGTAAGCATCATATATCTCAATCTAAGGACGACCGATACTTTCGAACACTGGAGTTAGATCAAACCCCTCTTCTACCCAAAGGTCCGAGATCAACTGTATTTTCCAAAGGCAGAGGTTCGAGGAAACACGAGAATGATAGACACCCGAAGTCTTCCGCGTCTCAAGACTTGTCGCCTAGCTCACTATCATCTGTTTCTGACGATCTCAGCTCCAGAACAATCGCAATGGACGGCACAGACCCACATACGGGTATAAACCCAGATGATTCCAAATTTGAGCTCCAAATGCACAATCAGAGTTATTTATCTCTGCGACAGCTTTCGTCTTCTATTGATGTGTTGAAAAATTACCAGGTAATATATGATCCCGAGTTGGATAAAACATTGAGTAAAAATGATAAAAGATCCAAGCACCGAAAGCTTCATTTCAGGTCCAGCGATGCACCAAATCAAGGAACTGATCCCAGAGTGAAATTAGGTTTTCATCAATACATGTCAAAACCAAACAAAGCATCAAGGAAAATCCCTTTCAAGCAGCTTCCCAGAGCGCGCTACACATACGACAAAGATTCTTTAGGATCACCTCCGCAGTCTGAAATCATTGTCTGGGATTTACCTGCTTCAACAAGTGAAGTGTACCTCCATAACTTCATTGAGTCCTTTGGAAACCCCGTCGGATCGATAAAATTCATAAATGATCCAATCAACGCCGTGCCCCTAGGTATAGCGACATTCTCATTCCAAGGCAATTTAGAGAAAGCTCTGCAGCTCGCAAAAATGTTTCTCAAAAAGTTAAAGTCCTCTCCACAAAAAGTTGAAGGTGTGGAATTTAAGACAGCCCTCAACGATGCTGACGACAAAGCCCTCAATGTCAAAATAAAGCAGGCTCAAGAACAATTGAGAAATGACCATATCATAAGAGAGAAAGAGGAAAGAGTCAGATTGGAAGCCAAAAAGAGGAAGGAAGTGGAAATAGAGAAATCTTTGGCCTCTTCGTCTGAACTGAAAGATTTGAATGAACCAGTTAAAACAGAACCATTAAAGGACTTGAGGAATACGACAACACTTTCATATAAACACAAAAGCCAAGTCATCAAAGGGGTGTTCATTCCTTCAGATCTAATAAAATATGTGAAAGACAGACCTTTCTTGTTCATCAGCCAAAAATATTTGCCCACGACCAAAATTTCAACCCAAGATGTCAAGAAGGTATTGATGAAATACGACTGGACGCGAGTGTTGCTCGATCGCACCGGATACTACGTCGTTTTCAATACCTTGAAAGAGTGTCAGCGGTGCTTCGCTAAAGAGGATGGTCTCAGATTTTTTGAGTTTCGGATGTACATGGAAATGTGCGTTCCCGAAAATTTGAAGGAAAGCACATCGAATATTCAACAGGTGCTGAGCTTCGGGGATAATGACGTTGATGAAGCGGTTAACTTGTTGATAAAAGACTTTCAGAGTTTTTTAAGTAAGGATATCAGAGAGCGTATCATGGCACCTCTAATCCTCGAATTAATAAACCCTAACAAGTATCCCGAGCTTGTTGGTGTACTCAAAGAGCAACAGAATGAAGAGGAGAAACTGAGGCAAAAAGCCTTCGAAGATTCTCAACTTAGTGAGAAGATTTTTAAAAATCAACATCGTGGTCAGGTCACCTCTGCAGTGGTCAATGATAAGGCAGGTCCTGAAGCGAAGCACGTTATGAACTTGCCAAACTTTTCTAAAAAAATCAACTCTTTCGCTAGCATCGCGAAGAAGAGAAAAGATTTGTTTCCGATGCAGCATGCTCTCAATTATGATGAACATGACTCCGAGGACTCGGACGAGGACGAGTCTAGTAGAGGAGGAACTCCGCTTCCACTGTCGAAAAGAGAGTTCGAATCTCCGCCAACGCCAAATGAAGATAAACCTTGCAAGCGCCAAAAGTCATCAAAGCTCAGAGAAAGTCTCTTGTATGACGAATCTTCAGATGAAGATATGGAGATCGAGGCTTCAAAGGGAGTGGTTGATGATAAAGCCGAAGTCGAAAATAGAAATGAAAACGACTTGGAACATACAAACACGAGCCTTGAGCTGGAAACAGATGCGAGGTATGAGCCAACAGAGTCCAAGCTACCGCTTCCTGCGTTTATTGAAGAAGAGATCTCAGCAGGATCATTACTTGGCTTTTCTGAATTTAAGCAACTTATCAAAGATGACGAGGATCTCGCTCTAGTTCGTGAAATCCTTGCGAATATCACCCCGTCAAATATGAAGTATCCAAAGTATTGGGCATGGAAGCAAATACAAAGCACTCAGGACGCCATTGTATCGGAGGAAGAGAAAATTGGTCTCTTACCAGAGCAGTTGGAGTGTAAAACAGGCTCATTCAAAAGTCAAGGCTTCAGAAAAATCGCCGATGCCGATAAAATTGAATACCTACCACACCGGAGGAAAATCCACAAGCCTCTCAAGACTGTCCACAATGATCTGGAAGAAAGTCTGGCAACAAATGGTGGTGCAGGTAGCGTGAATAACAATGTTCAAAGCTCGCGTGTCAACAGAGCTAATAACAGAAGGTTTGCAGCCGACATTAGCGCACAGAAACAGATTTTGAGCTCTGAATCAGATATCTTAAATCTCAACGCTTTAAACAAAAGAAAAAAGCCAGTATCTTTTGCCCGTTCGGCTATACACAATTGGGGCTTGTACGCTTTAGAGCCTATTGCCGCGAAGGAAATGATCATTGAGTATGTCGGGGAAAGCATCAGGCAGCAAGTCGCTGAACATCGCGAGAAAAGCTATCTTAGAACAGGTATCGGATCATCATATCTTTTCCGCATTGACGAAAACATTGTTATCGACGCGACAAAAAAAGGAGGCATTGCACGTTTCATCAACCATTGCTGTAATCCGAGCTGCACTGCAAAGATCATCAAAGTTGATGGCAAGAGAAGAATCGTCATATACGCGTTGAAGGACATTGAAGCCAACGAAGAGCTCACATATGACTATAAATTCGAAAGAGAGACAAATGACGAGGAGAGGATTAGATGTCTTTGTGGAGCACCCGGGTGTAAAGGCTATTTGAATTGAGCCTCAATGTTTCCAGCATGTAGTTACTTATAGAGAAATCATTGCGACAGTTCCCTAATTGAACGAAAATGAGACAATGACGAGACTTCACAGACCGCTCAATCGAGATTTCACGAGACAAAAGAGCCAGAATTGATGGCTGTCACTCAATGATGCTTGTCTGGTGTAGAAGACAAGGGGTGAGGGGTAGACCATTCGATGAAGGCACTTGTCCACTTATAAGACAAAGGGTTCACTACCCGAAATATGCGAATGAAGCCAAGACTTTAATTCATAAATTCATTTTATAGATTGATCGTATAAAAAAGGACAAGTCGTTGTTCAATTCGGCGCTCTCAGTCGACAGTTTGCGTGCGAGGTGAACGTAAACCGCTTCGAAGTCTAAACTTCGTTGGGCGAGAAATTCGAATCTTTAATTGATGACGCGATGCATGCATGTCACACCGTGCTTGTTACGCGCTATGCACTTGAACCGGCGGACGCGGACGCGTCTGATAACAAGCGAGGCTCTCACATCTGATCTGAAAAAGAAAAATCTTTCAGTTTTCACCGGCTTTGATGGTCCGCTCAAGCGCTGTTGGTCATCTTAATTGCATTATGCCTCTGATACGGTTCGCGAAAGCATGTGCACGAGAATTCATAACGGTCCCACAAAGGCATAAGATAGCAGAGTCAATCAAACTCGATATATGGCCCAATACGCTTGAATCGACTAATTTAACGCGGAGATTGCTGGTCTCGAATGTGAGCAACTCACTTTCTGAAACGTCTTTACCAAGAGCACCAATTCTCGATCTACGTGAAATCTCTGAAAAGCTACCAGAATCGGGCATTCTCATAGAAGCCCCACTGGAACCACGCCATGATGCGGCTGACTTAAGCTGGGATCGTGGAGGCAAAACAAAAGAAAAGACGTTAAGCCCTCTCTATTCTATCGCAAGAAAATTGATCGACGAAAACAAAGGGTGCGTTTGTTTGATCCAAGTTGGTGGGTTCTATGAGTTATACTTCGAACAAGCTTCAGCGATGGGTCCTAAGCTCGGTATAAAGGTTGCTTATCGAAAAGCTCTGAATACGGCTATACCTATGGCGGGATTTCCTCTTCATCAGTTACAAAAATTTGTTAAGATTCTTGTTCATGATTTGCAAATGAACGTGGCAATCATAGACCAATACGACCACGTACGAAATGATACTGATCTAAAGCATAGAAAAATTTCCAGAATTGTCTCGCCTGGAACATTGGTTGATGAATCCTTCATGAACTACTCGAAGAATAATTTCTTGTTGGCTTTATCGCCAAGCTTCAAACCTGACGCCCACCCAGATCCTGATCTGTTGGTGGGATTGCTGTGGGTAGACATTTCTGTTGGAGAGTTTTACGTACAACAGACATCTTTGCGGGAGCTAGCCGACGACTTGCGAAGAATTAGTCCTAGTGAGGTGATTCTTCCTAAGGAATATCATGTGTCCGAAACTTTTTCAGAACACTTTTTGAAGTTGGCAGACTTGAAAAGGTATTTTGTACGATATCACAAGACCACGTACAAAGACTTCAAATCACATATCCAAAACGATGTGCTTTCGACAAGAAAAATTCTCGAGGATTTTTCCGTTCGTGAAGAAGCTGCGATGAACTTGGTTCTCTCGTACGCAAACGTGAATCTACCAGAGCGAAAGTTGGTGCTTGAGCAGCCTTCCAGATACATCAACACTAACTATTTGGCGATGGATTCACGTACAAGAGACGCACTTGAATTGACAGGAAGATCCACTTTTGGTTCGTCGTCCGTAGTTGGCTCTTTATTGAATACAATAAAGCGTACGAAAACCGCGTCTGGATCCCGCCTTCTATCTCAGTGGCTATTGCTGCCAATACTCGATGAAGAGACTTTAGAGAAAAGACTAGATTACGTGTCCCTTTTCAAAAACAATGTTCCTTTGACAAATGAGATCACCAAAAAATTAGGTTTACTTGGTGACTCTGTGCGCTCCCTTCAGAAGCTAGCCTTAAAATCGGGATCTGCTCTGGTTCATTTGCAAAACATTGCTTCTGGGCTTGTGCAATTGCGGGATCTTCGAGCTTTGTTGGAGAGAGCATCTGATTCGATAGTGGAAACAGAGTCAAATTTGCTCAAATCCTTTATCAAGGACTTCACAATACCCGAGGGCATCGCCCAAAAGATTTTGAATACGATCATCATAGTCAGCGATCCATATGCGGACGATGTACATCTGGCCTCGCCGATAGAGTTATCAAGCAATGAGCTTGCGGGGAGTATTCTGGCTTTTAGCTCAGGAACCTCGGTTAAGTTCACGGTGAACAAGGAGTACAACCTAGAACTTGCCAGGCTACACTCAGACCTAGTGACTTTTCAGAAGCGCGAGTCTCAAATACTTCGAGCCATCGAGGAACTTGTCATGCAAATAGATCCCAAGGCATCTGTGACACATCGCGAGCAGTCTGGGCGCCACTTCGATGCGATTTACGTCAAATGCAGGGCCAGACTTTCAGTTGAGGTTGAAGGTCAATTGATAGCGAAGACAAATGCAGACATACGTGAAAGACAAAAGGCGTGCGTAGTGATGAAAACTGCAGAATGGTCGGATACAATAGAGAGAAAAAACGATGTGAACCGAAAAATCCTTGATCTCGAGAAGAGGATCATCGACGACTTGAGTCTGGAAGTTTTAACTCATATTGCAGATATACGAGCCGCTAGTCAATGTGCTGATTTCTTAGATATTACGTCTTCGTTTGGCCTGTTAGCGAGAGAAAATTCATGGGCCAGGCCCAAGTTTGCGTCCACTAAGATCCTCTCGGTGACAGAAGGACGGCACGTCGTGGTAGAATCCAGCTTGAGAGAAAATGGCAAATCTTTTGTTGCAAATGATACTAAGTTAGGGAGCGATGGAAGCATTTGGGTCATATCAGGGCCTAACATGGGAGGTAAAAGTACTTACCTCAGGCAAAATGCTCTCATCGTAATTCTAGCCCAGATCGGCTGTTTCGTTCCAGCAAAGAAAGCTAACGTCTGTATTGTGGACCGCTTGTTCACAAGGATAGGTGCGTCCGATGACCTATTTAGTGATTTGAGCACCTTCATGGTTGAGATGGTTGAAACTAGCAACATTTTGAAAAATGCAACAAATCGTTCATTGGCCATTGTTGACGAGATCGGAAGGGGAACTAGCGGAAAAGAGGGTCTTGCCATCGCATACGCAACCCTTCTTCATTTACTAGAGGTCAATAAGTGTCGAACATTGTTTGCTACTCATTTCGGCACTGAACTTAAGACCTTGTTGGACTCAAACAAAATCAACCAAAAGAAAGTTCGTTTCTTCAAAACCCAGGTGACAAGAACATCAAGTGGGAAGCACGCTTTCCAGCACACGCTCGAGCCAGGTATTAGTGAAAGGTCATACGCGGTCGAAGTTGCTGAGCTTGCGGGTTTCCCAAAGGCAGCACTTAGGCATGCTGAGCGTGCATTATCTATGATATCAAAGGACACTGCCTAGATGACAATCAGAGTTCCGACTTGGTGCATTGTCCAAACATGAAAGAATTGCAATACTTTTCAGGAAAACAGGTTATTAAATTTTAAATTAAACTGCGATTGATTTATGAATTCAACATTTGCTACTTCTCATTCCCTTCTTGTTTCCTAGCGAGATTTTGGCTCACCATTTGTTGAAGCTGCTGTAAAGCTTCAGTCGGTGCGTCAGACTGTGGTGTTGCATGTAATTGGGGATGTATTATTGGAGCCGCCTGATGATTGGTCATCCCCATTTGTTGATTGGAATACATCGGCAGTGAGGCATGCTGTTGAAATTTACCGTATGGCTGTGAACCCCCGAGGTGTTGCACGTGAAAATTCCCATTCTGGGGGAACCCGTATTGAGGTTGCTGGAACTGCTGTAGTTGTGCAACGAGCGCCGGGTTGTATGGCTGACGATATGGGTTTTGGTACGACTGAACATGATGGCCAAATTGGGGGGCAGGCATGTATGTTTCATTGTGGGCGTATAAGTGTTGCCCTTGATACTGTTGTGAAAAGACCTGATTCCCAAAAGGTTGACCGTAAGCATTGCTCTGTGTAGGAGCATACAGCGGGTTATACGTCAGAGGTTGATCATGTCCATGATTGTTGCGAGAAGACCCATGTATGGATGGATTATGATGATGAAGCTGCAGATACAGACCCGCTGATGGAGCAGGTACCGCAGTTTGTTTTGACGCAAATCCATAAGACACGAATGAATTTTCGGCTTTTGGCGCGGATGGCTTCTTATTTTGAACATCCTCACCACTCTCTTGCTTTTTTTGCTTTCTTTTGCGCGTTCTCTCTTGTTTAGCGGCGAGTTCTCGCTCATCATCAGAGTACTCCTGTTCCTCTTCAGGGAGCTCTTCATCGTGGCAGTTGCTAGCATCAGTCCCCTTTAGCTTTTTAAGCGCATCGGTATAGATAAATTTAGCCTCGGGAACGACGTAGTACACCCTGCTTCCCTTTCGATGTTTTATGCTCTCGAATTCTTCCTGCGTGTTAAATTTGACTCGATAGTTGGGTGTCTGTAGACGTCCGAAGGTCTCAAAGAGAGGGCCAAGTAATTGTCTGTCCTCGAAACAAAGAACTGAATCGTCTTTCAAGATCCTGAACTCTCCAGACACATTGGCTTTGATTATAGCACTCTGCTCTACCAAACCGGTTAATGTTCCTATGAGTTCTAACGGTGCATTCGGTGGAATAGTGTAATCGGCCGGTAGACTATGAGCTTTCTCGTCTGCGACTTCGTTCTTGGACAAGATGGGTCCGGTGATAGCTTCATCCTCCTCCTCCAATTCATCAATCAAATTTTTAACGTTAGTCTTGACACTTTCTCCCGAATCCGAAGATGAGCTTGAATCTAAGCACAGATCTGAATCTGAGTCCGAATCATCTGGGGTATCACTTGAATCATTGCTCAGAGAAGCTGTATTCTCACGTGCATTAAAAACGACTTTCGAATTCGATTCTTCGCTTGGTTTCATTTGTATTTCATCGTCGGAGAGCGCATCAATAATGTCATTCTGTATTTGCTCCGCTGGGGTCGCTGCTATACTCTTCTCACGGGAATGAAGTTTATCTTCTAAATCCGCATCATGTGATGCTTCAGTATTTTTATAATCCAATGAATCTAAGAGATGTTCATCTGAAACAAGACTTGATAAGGTCACAGGTTTGTTTTCTATTGTGGTTATTCCCGCGTCTTCACCGAGACCAAGTTGAGGCAGGAAAGGTTTTGCTTTGATTGTTACCCTCGACTCCTTCTCTGAAAGTGAGTTATCACGCTCACCATTTGAGACATCGGAGAGATGGTGCTCAGGAAGCGTCGAAATTTTTCTTTGCTCTATCTGCGATTTTCCCTCTGGTACTTGACCAGATGAGTTTCCTGAAGTTGTCATAATTTGGTTCAAATTACTATTCAAGACCTAATGTGTTGCAGCCGAGATGAGCTACTTTTCTCTCCTGGTGTACGGGTGTATCTGTACCTCCTCTGCATACTCACATTCAATGTCCTGGAAAAGCTGTTCAATTTCATGATGTCCGAAGGCATTCTCTTGATTGCTCAATCCTCATTACTAATCTGATGTATGAAAAGATCAAAAAAATGTCCGGTTGCAAAAGCCAAACAGGAAGAGTCGTGTCCTCCCATGAAATGATTGATTCCGGGTGTTCGGAGTCTTCGTCTTAGGCACGACAAAACCAGACGACCGCGAGTTGAATGCGCTTCGCATACAGGTAGAGTTATACGACTCAGTAGGAATTCTAACGTGGTTCATCTAAATTATCGTTAGTATTGTTCACACGTGTAATTCTCTAACCTTATCCAAAACCTCTGGCGATAGAATAGTAAAATGTTACTCAATCGTATCTACCATTCGCTGGAGAATATTTCACTTCCTCACTCCGCGACATCACGTGAGTACTTGAGATTACTAAAATATCAACATGCCACTTGATTGGCAGGAGGCTTGCTGTCCCGCTTCGCAAAAACGCATTTGTCAAATATTCTCCATTCATGTAAGCGAGACTGAAGCGATTAGACTGGATCCACTCATTCTAAAGGAAAACCTTCCCAAGACCTCATGATATAGCCATTTCAAAAATTAGTCGACTTTTCCGAGTAACAATGTATAGTTGAGCCACAACGAGGTGACCAATTTAAAATGTTGAAATACATTGAATCGACAAAAAAAAACGAGATGACCCGAAGGGCGCAGTAATGCGGAGGTGCTGGTGCGCTGGGTGCTTCCGCGCTGGCTCGAAACACGACTTGAGGCAAGTGTGCCGTTAGAGGCCAAAGAGTAGAGGGCACGACACATTGGTCTCTACTTCAGACACAAACGGAGATCGTGGAATTTTCGCACTGCTTGCACTGCCTATTTCGCAAAAGCTGCAAGTCAGGATTCCCAATCCACGCGTATTCACCAGCACCCATGAAATGATACTGCACAAAAGTCTGACAAGACCATGCTGCTTCCACTTCGGGATTGGCAAGATCGAGTACAACAAAAACGCATAAAATAGACAAATCACCTGGACCTCCGTTTCTGATCCTTTTCAGTCCATAATCTTCTTTCTACGCAAAACCTTCAGGCTAAGGTCAAAACTTTTTTTCAACACCATTCGATTTTAGTGTTCACCAATATTTCGAAAGATCATCTTTATTTCCAAGTATGTTTCAGTCCACCAATTTTGCCATCTTTAGATTACAAGCCAAATCAGAGCACCACGAGACTAAGGTTGCTCGGTAGTTCCAAAACCAATGAGTAGGTTCGAATTTCAACTTCCAGCCGATGCTTTCACGTTAACTATATGTTACGCTTTGTCGGAGGTTTGGTCGTGAATATTTTCACTGGCGGTTTGCCGCGCGGCTAAAACAGATTAAGTCATGATCTGATTGTCACGATGATTAAAGCCACTATTGCCAGCTTGAGTCGTATTTTTTTTCGCAACTGGGCCAATGTTTCCTGAAGGTTTCATACTGCACTAAGGCTCAAAACAGCTTCACTCATCCACACTTTCCAGTCGTTTTGTTGAAAGTGGATTGACACCAGCAGAGTCCGAAAAGGGCGAAGTGTGCCAGCCATTTGCGCACAGGCCTGCAGGGGAAGTACATATACATTATGCAGTCCATGTTTTGCTCAAACGCGGTTGTTGCGATCGCGTCTCAGCCCTGCCTTGGTCGCCTTGTCTCAATAATTTTGCAAGCCAAATTTTGATCACCTAGTGCTAGTCTTTTACTAACGCTTTAGCCATGAAGTTTCAAATTGCCTCTTTGTATATCGTGGTATTGAGCATTGTATCATTGTCAATTGCCGCACCGGCAGTCAAACGAGACGATAACGAATGTGCCACCACGCAATATCACCTTCATCACAAGCATAAGAGGGCATACGTAACGGAAACACAGGTGGTATACATTACAGTGAAAGAAAACAGTCAGCAACAGTCTTCAGTCAAGCCCTCTTCATCTATATCTACCAATTTGCAATCATCGAATGCAATTCAAACTGCGCAATCCTCTCAAAGATTGCAGACAAGTCTGAGTGCCTACATTGTTCAAGCCACAACCTCGTCACCTACGACACTGAGTCCGCCCGCTTCATCTACAGCTCAAACAACTGTGTCCCCTTCGCTTGTCCGTGTCGACTCAACTACGTCGTCAACGCTCTCTTCAGCATCCTCTCGAGTCAATCTGCCGACATCGAGCATCAGTGTCGGATTATCTTCCTCCAGCTCTAGTGCTGGCTCCACATCGACCGTGGCCGCCGACTCCATCAGCGGCGATCTAGGTGCTTACGAGCAGCCTCGTACCCCATTTGTCGATGGCACGATTCCTTGCAGCAGCTTTCCGGGTTCCTCCGGCCAAGGAATTCTCAATCTTGATCACCTTGGGTTTGGTGGCTATTCTGGGATTTATCACAGCGATACATCAACCGGAGGAATATGTAATGAAGGTGCTTACTGCTCTTACTCTTGCCAACTGGGTATGTCGAAAACACAATGGCCGTCCAGCCAACCAGCTAACGGTGTGTCTGTGGGTGGCCTTCTTTGTAAGAGTGGATTTTTGTACAGGACAAACACCAACACTGACTATTTATGTGAGTGGGGAATTGACTCGGCGGTCGTGGTGAGTGAGCTCTCTGATTCTGTGGCGATTTGTAGGACAGACTATCCCGGGACTGAGAACATGGTCATCCCCACGGTCGTGGAGGCAGGAGGTTCTTCTATTCTCACTGTTGTGGATCAAGAGACATACTATCACACCTACGCTGGATCGAAGACATCTGCACAATATTATGTGAACAATGCAGGCGTAAGCTGGGTGGATGGCTGCCTTTGGGGATCGGCTGGCTCTGGCGTAGGAAACTGGGCTCCGTTGAACTTTGGTGCGGGATACGACTCTGGTGTATCGTACTTGTCTTTGATCAAAAACCCCAACAACCTTCTGGCGGCAAACTTCAATGTTAAAATTGTGGCAGAGGCGGGTGCTTCAACGGTGGGAACCTGCATCTACGAGTCGGGAACCTACACGTCCTCTACTGGTAACAACCTTGACGGTTGTACTCTCAGTGTCACCTCGGGCCGCGCACAGTTTGTTCTTTATAACTAATGCCGGCTTAGGCTAAATACTTTTGTATCTATCAGAAATAATGTTTGTTTGATCTCACGCCCACATGCAAAAAAGTCTATGACAACAAAAAGTTGGAGTTTCCGCTATATATCAATGCTCAAAAGCTCCTCCGATTTAAGCAGTGCCCATTGTCACAATTCGCTCCAGAGTGAAATGTTGAACACGTGACTGTGTCGTATACAAATGGTAACTATGTTACTGTATACGATCCCGTCTCTTCATTCCTTTTGGTAATTAACGTAGGCGTGCGTTGCACAAACTATTCTGTGGAATCTTGGCCTCTGGCGCCGGCGAAAAACCTTTTCGCTGTTTTCCCATGATCTCTTTGAAGAATCTCTTAAGAAAGATACACATGACAACCTTTGCTAGATACACTCGTATCCAGTGTTGTTCAGTCTTTCTGTATTGTTGTCCCCTTTATCATGATTGATAATAACATCCTTCCAGATGGAGATCCTGCTTCGGAAACATCTATTGATGTTTTTGTAGACTCTTCCCTTTCTGGTGTCATACTCTTAAGGTTTTGGATAAACCTCGGGGTCTCTTCTCCGAAACCTACGGTTCTGGATCCTGTCTATTTATTAACCAAACTTGTAAGGCAAGTTCCTGATCTACCTTTCTAAGGATCAGACTCATATAGAGATGCACGCAGAACTGAATTTGCACCTTACGGTGCCTCTATACCGTCTGACCTTACTACTCTCAACATGAAAGGACTTCACGTACCAAGCCGACTTCTACGACAAGAAAAAATAAATAAATAAATAAAAAATTTGTGAAGTAAAAAAAGTGAGAATACCTCAACAGCCCGGTAAGATCATACCAGTGTAGTGGTTTGACTTTCCCTTTTTTGATTTGGGGACTGTTCTGCAAACATAAGAAAATTTTTGGAAGGCCCTTCTTCCCATGTGACTCGTTCCCAAAAGGTGCGTATATGAGTAAGTGACGCTTATCGCGAAAATTTTGACTTTTTTTTTTTTGGAAGAGACGCCCTAGCTGCTGATCGCCGCGTCTCTCACATACCGTCAAATGAAACTCAGCTCCACGGATTTTCTATCATTTTGAAACAAATCACCTGTCTTCAAAATTACTCCGCTTTCGATTTCTTGGAATGCCCCGAATTATTTGGCAAATTCACTTCCTATCAAACATGGAAACTCATGAGAGACCGTTCGCAAAAGTTGATTTTATTTGATTTCTTTTTTTTTCTGACTGAGCGAGCTGTATGTATGACATAACTGCACGGCGAGGAAGTAAAAAAAAAATGAGTAACAATTTGTTGAAACTACAAATGGTTGCGAAGGAATATGCCTTTTGGTATCGGATAAGATAGAGCGTCAAATGGGCAAAAAGTTCGTCAAACCCTCTTGCCCGATATGGTCGATTCTGAAAGCCAAGATAAGAAAAGACTACTAAAGGAAGCTGATGTCGATGATGTGTTTTTGTCATTCACTAAGCGCAGTCGGCGCCGAAGGGTTTCCAGAGACAGCGATAATTTCTTCCTCATCGACTTATTCAAACGGCGTTGCAAATCAAAGAACTGTATATAGTCTCTTAAGAGCACGGCAATATGTCAGCTTCGCGCGGCATTCCTGTGGGCGCGAATGAATGAAGTAAATTTCCGGTTCGTACTGAATGTTCTCCGCAGGGCGAAGACTTCGCGATAAGAAAACGAAGTGTGACTAAAAGCCCTACTGTTTTTATATAAGCGCTACCCCTTTCCTGACACATGCTCTGAAAACGAGTAATCACTCATTAACTTTCACGTTCACTTGCATTCCGCATACATAAAAGGGCATTCTCTGTCGTCTTATCGTCTCCTCTCGCATACACTCATACCAGTGACAAGCCATTTTGCGCTAGATTTAAGCACTTTAATTTCCTAGATTCTCACCAAACTAAACTCTGGACCATCATCATGTCTGACGCAGAAAAGTCCGTGGGCAACTCAAAAGATGTCCAGTATGTTCGCGGAGATGACTCCATATCTGAATTCAAAGAAGTCGAAGTGACTGAGGTTCAAAGAAACCTAAAAGCCAGGCACATTTCTATGATTGCCCTTGGAGGCACGATTGGCACTGGTCTATTCATTTCTTCCAAAGGCCCAATTGCCGCTGGGCCTGTTATGGCGCTTATTTCTTACCTCTTTATCACAACGCTAGCATATTCGGTTACACAATCGCTTGGTGAGATGGCGACGTATATTCCTTGTTCAGGATCGTTCACACAATTCGCTACCCGCTTTGGCTCACCCGCTTTAGGATGCGCAAATGGTTGGATGTATTGGTTTTCTTGGGCCATCACGTTCTCCTTGGAAATTTCTGTGGTGGGACAGGTGATCCAGTATTGGACTCACTCTGTCCCATTGGCTGCTTGGATATCTATATTCTGGTTCATAGTCACCTGCGCAAACATGATTCCCGTCAAGTTCTATGGTGAAATTGAGTTTTGGGTTGCGTCTATCAAGATCATCGCTGTTGTTGGCTGGTTGATCTACGCCTTGTGCATGATTTGCGGTGCTGGGCAAACCGGACCTGTTGGGTTCAGATATTGGCGTAATCCCGGACCATGGGGTGACGGTGGAGATTTTGCAAACTACGTCCACAACATCAACACCAGCAGATTTTTGAACTGGTTGAACTCATTGATTTCTGCCTTGTTTACGTTTCAAGGTGTTGAGTTAGTCGGTGTGTCTTGTGGCGAGTCTGCTAATCCCAGAAAAACTGTCCCTGCTGCTATCAAGAAAGTTATTTGGAGAATTGTCATTTTTTACATCATGTCCATATTCTTCTTGGGCTTATTGATCCCTTTCAATGACCCAAAATTGGACAGTAAAGAATCTTTTGCTGCCTCATCCCCTTACATCATTGCGATCCAAAACTCGGGAACCCCAGTCCTAGCAGATATATTCAATGCTGTCATTTTCCTTGCTATTGTCTCGGCAGCCAACTCTAATGTTTATTCAGGCTCTCGAATCTTGTATGGTTTGGCTCAATGTGGAGTTGCCCCTAAGCTTTTTCTCAAGGTTACTAGGTATGGAATTCCGTACATCGCGGTTCTCTTCACCGCTGCATTCGGCTCTTTGGGTTATATGGTACTTTCAAACGGTGGAAACACTGTTTTTGAATGGTTGTTAAATATCACCGCTGTTGCCGGCTTGATAACATGGGTGAACATCTCCTTTTCGCATATCAGATTCATGAGCGTGTTGAAATCTAGGAACATCAGTAGAGACACATTACCCTTCAAGGCTGCTTGGATGCCATGGTCGGCACAGTACGCCTTTGTTTTGGGCTTTGTTTTGGTGTTTGTTCAGGGGTTCAGTGCATTCTATGGAATCACTGCCTCATCTTTTTTCACTGCTTACATCTCTGTTATATTGTATGCCTTCGTTTGGGTTGTGGCTCACTTTTACTACAACGGCTTGAGCAGGAAAGCGTTCACCTTGAAATCGCTTCTCATCCCATTGGACGAAGTAGACATTGATACCGGCGCGAGGGAGATTGATGAGCTTGTTTGGGATGAAGAAGCTCCAACTACCATTGTAGGAAAATTGTGGGGTCTCTTGTCCTAGAAAGCTTGCATCATTCACGCGGTTTCATACTATGATCACGACAGTATGTTCTATATATATTTTTATGAATTATTTGCATTAATAAAACCTTAAATTAATAAGCTATCCATGTTTTTTTTTTTTTTTTTGAATGATCCCCCGAAGCGTAGTGCATATGCCAAAGATGCCTGAAGAGAAAACGAGGGTGCTAATACATCAAAGCTCCCACCCAAATGTCGGATCGTGCCAAAACACCAACACCTCCATTCCAGGAGAGTTTTCTGAAGCCTGAAGGGGTGGCTAAAACTAAAATTGATGTGAAGCTTCTAGATCAACAGCTAGCAGATTTGGACTCTGACGAGCTTGACTCGGAGGATGAGCTTCACAACGGAGGGTGTTCATGCTGTGCTGGTCAAGTCGGTCAAATTCGCAAGGACTAGTATTGAGCTCCCAAAACTATATAGATCATGAATCCAAATGAAAGAAGATAGTTGAAACTCCGATAAATGTACCCGATCAATTGCATTACTTGTTTCGAGCACTTCTCCGCACAGCTTGTCTCGTTGACCTTCGAGTTCTGGGCTCTTTTTCAAAAATGTTTGTCTCCTTGCTTGCCAAAATTTCTGCATCTAGATGTGTGTATTCGGGCTCCTCTTGAGACTTGCTGTTCGAAACTCCCCCTGTTGTATGCACAGTATTGATAAGCTCGTCGCGTATATCGCCCTGAGTTGCATCCGAGTGTGATATTTTTATCGTATTCTGGCTTTCTTCAGGCATGATTTCTGCTTTTGATTTACGTCTGGTGCTTTGAGCTTTCAGCGAGCGCCGCTTCACCGTCCTCGTCTCGTCTTCGTCTTTGACATTTGACCTTGTTCGCTTTCTTGAAGCTGACGTGCTCGGCTCTTCGGAAGCTGCATTTTTCAACGCGGGCTTTTTCGAAATCTTTTTCGGCCGACCTCTCTTTTTGATTTCCGTGGGCGGAGACAGTGGGAGCTCCTTGCTATGTAATTTTTCAAACTCAGTTTCCTCACCTTCCACGTCACTTAATTCGGAAGAGTATAAATCGGGGACCTCGTCTGCTTCCCCTTCTTTGGTCTGGTTGGGCGCTTTCTCTGCTTCTTCCGGAGTGACCAGCTTCCCGATAGTTGGCTCCAGAGTGGTTGTTTCACTTGGCTTGGTATTGGCGCTTGGGCGTAATCGTTCGGGTCTTCGCGTTGAGGTCAACGGCGGTATCGCATCTTCCTCAGAATCCCCCTCAATTTCCTCTATTCGCTTAAGATCGAAATATTCTTGCAACTTGCTCGTGATTTGCTGTTCCGTGAACAGTTCTCTGCTGCTGTTCTTCTCATTTATGCGTCGAAGAATTTCGGTTAAATTCGTATCTCTATTAGCGCCAGCAGGCTTGAAGTCGCACACAAGGCTGAATAAAGTAATTTCTTGCTCTGTACTCCATCTTCTTCCACTCATCTTCACTTGGCAATGGCCTAATTGGGTGTGGGCTGTTTACCAATGTGAATACAATCGTTGTGTGCAGCCTGCACTAACTAAAAAAATTGTCAAACGCGGTTTCCTGTTCAGCGATCTGGCCCAGTTTATAAAAAAAACTGAAAACGAGACGCAAGAGGGCAAAAATCAGATACAAGCCAGTGATTTGGCCTTTCCTACTTAAACTGCCTTTAACATTTCAGGAACAGCAGATCTAGCTGAACTAGACTGCTTCGAGTACAGGTAGAAAATCGGGTGCAATAGCGATAGCCTACGGTTTCGCACCTGCGATCATGTGCCATGAGCTGTACTAGCTCTGAGTGAAGATCACGAATAAACTCGTTGGATGAATGTGGATATTTTCCTATAGCAATTTTCTCTCAACGCAAACCGAAAAAAGGATACATTTTTGATAAAGCAGGAGAACAGTTATGCGAGCTTCTTTAACTTTTTCTGACAAATGTCGAACGGTAAAATTCATTTGAGTTGGCGTAATCGTGACTTCGCATGCGCACGACTTTTTTATCTTCTTTTTTCATTGAAGCTGCCTTAAATTAGCCAATCGATTGTAAGCACAGGTATGCCGAGGAAAGCGTCGAACTTGTTCTCCACGGCGAGAGGCCGTGTTCGTGCTTCCATGAACAAGTACAATTTGTTCAATTTATATAAAAAACAGCCGATCAAATATCAGGGCTTGACATTATTCCAGCAAAAATGGAAAGCCAAGAGGGAAACAAGGGCCTATCATGGTGAGCACTTGACAGAGAGTAGATGGAAAACTCTCTTTCTGCCAAACTTGGAGTCGGTGGCTCAGCTAGATGCATCATTGAAGGGTGTGGAGGTTTCTCCTACGCCAATGAGTTTGCAAACTTTTGCTGTCTTAGAGAAAAGGCTAGAATTTGCGTTATTTCGTGCCATGTTTGCGTCCTCGATAAGACAGGCAAGAGAGTTTATCAGAAGCGGCTCTGTTCAGGTCAATGGTGTTACCATCAGACATCCTGCATTCCCCTTGAAAAGCGGTGATGTATTCAATGTTGCCCCGGAAAAAGCCATGCTCGCCATGGGGAGAGTGAAACCTAGTGTTGAACAGGCCGTGAAAGTTGACAACAAGCAGATTGCTGTGTGGAATAAATATGTGAACTCTGCCAAGCAAAATCCAAAAGATGCCTGGGATTTGAAACAAATAAAGCCAGCAACTTTAAACACTTTGGAGCAGACAAGTAAGCAGTCAAAGGCGGAGACTATAAAGAAATTCAATCAATCTATTGAGTCTGAGATGCTCAAGAAGCAAAAGGCAACGACGAGACAATTTCTTTTAAGCAAAATTTTGGAGGTCGGGTCTGGGAAGGACGTTGAGGAACTTATACCAGAGCAGTTTTTCTCGCTTGTCTCATCCAGCAAAAGCGACCTGGCCAAGTGTATTGAGGTTTACAAACTCCTCAAGAAATCGAGTCATGACTTGATAAAGCAACACTCTTTAGAACTCTGCACGGAATACATCACGACAAAGAGCACAGAGTTCGCATCACCTGCGGCCGCCAAAGATGCTGCTAGCGTAAAGAAAATCTTAAGCGAAATCATGAATGAGCAATTGGAACAGATTCGTCGCGAAGCTCAAATACTGAAGTTGTCTGAAGATGCTAAAAGTATCCCATTCTCCTCAACTTTCGGTAAGGCTTTAAAATCGGTCGCTCCTTTAGACAAAGAGGCAGTGCTCGAAGATGAAACCAAAGCGCTCGTTAACTTGCCTTGGCAAAAGGGATTGTTTGGTCGTCAAGAACCCGCCCAACCTTTCTTCACACCTTGGACACCGAGGCCATTTATTGGAGCTTTTGCAATCTTGCCCCATCATATCGAAGTATCATTCGAAACATGCCACGCTATCTACTTGAACGATCCAGTGGCGCGGCCGGATCATTCTGAAGTGATTTCGCCATTCCCAGATCATGTTCATGAAAGATCATACATGTACTATGTCAGAAAAGGTTTATAAACTTGTATATACATAAATTGCACAGCTCTCCTGACAGGCCTCACGTGTAATAAACTTATAATAGTCGAATTGTCACTCTGGGAGTCAGACAGCTTTTCTGGGCCCCAAATTAAATTATGTGGCTCTAAAAATGGTGCAGCGAATCCAAACACTTATGTCATTTTACGACATGCTCTCAGCTGCGACTTGCATTTCTTTCTTCCTAGCCTTTCCGCAAACACTATTGCAAACGTTCTCACATGCCACGCATCTCAAACAGAACAATCAGAAAAGCCTTCGCTCAAAGTCGCCTCCTCCCGCCCCTTCTAAAAGCAAACAAAAGCGTTGACTTGGCAAAACTTGAGCTTGACTGGATTCAGAAGGAACTTCCAGAGTCTAAATGGTTGGATGCAATTAAGCGGCGCTCAAGGCTAGAGCCTCTTCAATACATCTTGGGATCTCAGCCATTTGGAGCTCTAGAGATTCTATGTTCGAGAAATGTTCTCATCCCAAGATGGGAGACCGAAGAGTGGGTCACGAAAATGGTCGACCTTTATAAGTCCACCTTTGGAAGTCCGATATCTGTTCTCGACGCATGCACTGGCAGCGGCTGCATCCCCCTTTTACTTAAATCATTGATCCCGCAGGCACATATCCATGCATTCGACTCTAGTGATGATGCCATTAAACTTGCATACCGAAACAAGTTACACAGCGGCCTAGAAGTGCACTTTTTTAAGGATGACCTTTTCAGTTTCCGAGCTGTGGATGAGCTATCAAAAATCGACTTGTTATTAGCTAACCCACCGTATATTCCTTCTGAAGACTACAAAAAACCTCTTTCAGCAAACGGTCCAGAGCTATCTGTGAGAATGTACGAGCCCATGGAGGCGTTAGTGGGAGATCTCGAATTCTACGAGGCGCTCATAGACAATTTGATATTTCAGCTGCTGTCTAAGGGATTAATATTTGAACTAGGATATGAGAAGCAAGTTTTGCGGACTGCCGAAAAACTTCCGCATGGCTGGAAATGTGGCAGGTACGTTGATCTGGCGAATAACTTACGATGCGTTGTAGCCTGGGAAGAGAACTCGTCTATGTCTTGGCTTTGCAATTTGATTAACGGGGAATATGTCATTTAAATAGATTGGTCCGAAGTTGAATAATTTGTCGAGTTATCCCTTTCCGTGATACGCTGAAGTAGTATATACAAGATCCATCATCGTCGGACCCCTTGCTATTAGTCCCGCATAACATCATCGCTCTTTCGATCTTCTGCCGATACAGCCTCCATTGCCTCGGGTGTTACCGTGGCTTCTTGCTTAGGTTTTTTCCTAGATCCTTTACCAACGGCTTGGATGGGACCAGCGGCAGGAAACACGCGTGTACCAGTCAAGATATAACCTCCGTAACCTCGCAGCGTCATAAGGGGGTGCAAGCGGCCTTGTATCGTTTGATAAATTCTAGCTTTTGTTTCATAAATTGACGGAGCCAATACTCTTTTATCAGTCGAGAGTTGATGCTGCGTTTGCAAAAGGGCTTCTTTGTAAGGACTGTAGAATACCAACGGACGCGAGCCACCAACCCGAGGAACGGCCAAAGGCAAAAACGAGGGAATGTTGAGGGTTGAAACTGAAATGAAAGCATCAAAGTTGTTTTGTGTAACTAGATTCAATGCTTCATTGATTTCCGCCGCTCTTTTCAGCCTTCTATGGTACTGAAGCTTTTTCGTTGGTTTCAACTCGTCAATGGCCTCAGATGAAAGCTCTTCCCAATCGATCTTCTCGTTTTCTGGCTCCGCAAACTGAAGCCAGCTCAAGGTTTTGATCATCTTTTTTTGAAAATCTTCTGAGTAATCTGAGTGACGTAAAGCAGCTAAGTTCGCGTGCTCGTTCTCGTGAATCAAAAGAATGCTACCCTTCCCTTGCATTCTCTCCATCATAGCATAGGTTACTATACCCGATGTATCATCAACGACCAAGTAACTCCCGCCAGGACGAACATTAGCGTGGCTGAGTAACATCCCTAGAGTCTCCTCACTCATGTCCCTAACTCTCTGAATATCTTTGTCGATGTAGTACTGCAAAAGCTGAGACAGTCCTAGATACTCGACCTGAAATCGACGCAAGAACTTTTGCTGTTTACGACGCAAATATTTTTGCTGGGAGAAGATTGTTTTCTTATCGAAGGCAGAATGACCCGCGATGATTTGCTCTATGATTTTTTGGCCAATTTCAGAGGAAGCGCCCGCCTTTTTTAAATCGTCGATCTGCTTGTTGTCAAGCTTTTGGATTTTGGATCCAATGTTAATAATATCTTGGTTGGACTCAGCGCTAACCTCAAAGAATCTCGTCACTTGGTCCTTAGTGAGCTCCTCGTCATCGATCTCATTTTCCAACATATCCTCCACGCTAGTCAATGATTTGACAGGAACGGCTTCTTGATTCTCTATGATCTCAAAGGTTGTGCCAAATGGATGCCCAAGTATGCTACTGACTTTGAAGGCTCCAAATTTTCCTAAACTGATCACACCATCGTCTTTTAGGTGAGCAATTTTGAGCCCTTCGGACGGCAATTTGATGAGAACATGCTGATTGGCCACAATCAGCGAATGGCTCTTGTTTAGATCCATTGTTTTCTGATGTGATATCTTTGTTCTATTTTATGTACTGAATGAGTGCCTGGCCAGAATCCTTGATTTGTTCGTCGCTTAAGCGTGGCGGATCTGCTAGAACGTAACAAATTGTGTATTGACAGAAAGAAGATGTAAGCGAATCGCCAAAAAGTGAGTCTTAGAAGATGGCCTATCCAAAAATAAGCAAATCCGAGCCTGGTCAATGTCCGCTTTTTATGCTATTAAAAAATCGTGGTTTGATGTGCAGCCTGAGATGAGGGTCGAACGCTTCTGGTGAGAGGGCCCTTTTTTTCGCTCACCTCCACGCTTCGCGAGATGCGAATTTTCAATTCTCATCGCAGTTTTTATTCCATCTACTTCGACATATCACATAACAAACGATGGGAAGAAGGGCCAAAAACAAGCAAGGAGTACCGCCCTCCTTGGATGAGTTCATGGACAGAAAGGCGAAGCTGTCTCTGAAATCTTATCAGAGCGAGAAGAGAAAGAGACCCGATGAGGACGGAAAGAAAAACAAGAAATCAGCGAAAAAGTCCAAGAAAGACGAAGAAGAGATTCCCGCGGACCTTCCGGAGGTCGACTTGGATGAGTTATCTTCTGCTAAAAAATCACTCTTCGATGACGAAAATGACTCTTCCCCGGAGGCCGACGAATTCGACGTCGAGAACCTCGAGGGTGCTGAAGATGACTTCGAAGATTCCGATGAGGAAGGCAGAGCTAGGCCGATGTTTTCTGATGACGAGGATAACGATGAATTGGAAGATTTAAATGCTGAGAATATGGAGGCTTTCTCTAGAAAGCTCGATGAAGAAGATGAGCTTGAGGCTGAGGAAGCCGAATTGGAATTGGTGCAGGGTGCTGCCCAACCACGAGCCAAGGTTTTACCAACCGAGGATGAAGAAGCTGAGCTTGCGAAGCAGCCTATCGATATTACTACTGTGAGGACGCGTATGCTTGAGATTGTGAAAGTTTTGGAAAACTTCAAGGAGTTGTCAGAAGAAGGCAAATCCCGTACAGACTACACAGGTAGACTTCTCAAAGACATCTGTGAGTATTTTGGGTACTCCGAATTTTTGGCAGAAAAACTTTTTAATCTTTTTTCTCCTTCCGAGGCTATTGAGTTCTTCGAAGCCAATGAGGTTGCCAGACCAACGACTGTGAGAACTAACACCTTGAAGACCAGAAGAAGAGATTTAGCGCAAACTCTTGTTAATCGTGGTGTCAACTTGCAGCCAATTGGTGCTTGGACCAAAGTGGGATTACAAATTTTCGACTCGCAGGTGCCTATTGGTGCCACTCCTGAATACTTGGCAGGTCATTATATCTTGCAAGCTGCGTCGTCGTTCTTGCCGGTGATGGCATTGGATCCAAAAGAAAACGAGCGGGTATTGGATATGGCCGCAGCTCCAGGTGGTAAGACTACCTATATTTCTGCATTAATGAAGAATACGGGATGTGTCTTTGCAAATGATGCAAACAAGGCAAGGACAAAGTCTTTGATTGCTAACATTCAGCGCTTGGGTTGTAAGAACACAATTGTCTGCCACTACGATGCACGTGAATTTCCAAAGGTTATTGGTGGTTTTGACAGGGTTTTGTTGGATGCGCCATGCTCTGGTACTGGAGTCATTGCGAAAGATGAGTCTGTCAAGGTTTCCCGTACGGAGAAAGATTTTATTCAGATTCCTCACTTGCAAAAGCAATTGTTGTTGAGTGCGATAGACTCGGTCAACGCTCACTCTGCAACTGGTGGTGTTATTGTGTACTCCACCTGCTCCATCGCTGTCGAAGAAAATGAGGCAGTGGTCGATTATGCTTTAAGGAAGAGACCAAATGTGAAACTCGTGGAGTCTGGTTTGCAAATTGGTAAAGAAGGATTTACTTCCTTCAGGGGCAAGCACTTCAATTCCACGATTTCCTTGACCAGGCGTTACTACCCACACACTTACAATGTTGATGGCTTTTACGTCGCGAAATTCAAGAAGATCGCCCCATCTCCCCATGACATCACAAAGTCAGGCGCGAAAGAGAAGGAGTCTTTGGCCAGAGCAGAGGCTGAAGAAGAAGGTATCATTCATGATGATTTTGCCGAATTTGACAACGATGAAGATCTGGACTTGATTAACAAGTCCATTAAGAGAAGCATGAAGAGAAAGGGTATCAATACCAATACTAAGAAATAGTGTACCATAGAATTGCATTCAAATGTGCTTGCTAAAGCTCACGGAGGCTGATATTACCTAGTCCATGCTCTTTTATGTATTCAGCCCCATATTCCTCGTATTCTTTTTGGGTTACGTAGCTTTGTGCCGCATCCGAAAACTTGGACCATTTCTGCATTCCTTTCCAGGCTCCCAAGATCGGATCGCTTGCCATGGTGACATTGACAGGAGCTCCTGTTGGTAGAAAGCTAATGACCTCTGATTTCAAGCGGCTGGAGAAGTTTGGAAGCAACGTGCCCCCTCCTGTCAAGAAAATGTTCTCCATCATCAGTCTCAGTTGGCCACCCACCTCGAAGTTGCCATCGAAGTTTCGCAATAGTATGTTCTGTATTACTTCTGGAAGACCGGCTTGATCAAGACCAGCAATTTGAGGTTGGAAGTATATTTCGGGAACTCTTATTCGCTCGACGTTGATATGGATTTGATGATTGCGACGAATAATTTCGGGGTCCTTCATAAGTTCTTCAGGATCGTGCCCTTCTGCCTGCATTGTTAAAGTCAAATTAGGACGAGGCCCATGAATGAACTTGTGCAATACCAGGTTCTTCCAGTCAAATCTCTCAATAGCTGCGAACGTATCCTCAGTGTGAAATTCCGGATCAAATTCTAGCAACTCCTCCTCAATTCTATTGATCTCAGCAAGGGTGCTTTCTTGCTCTTCTTCCAAGCTCGCATTGCTTATATTACGATACGCATTCCAATCAGCATCATTAGTACCAAAGGTGTCGTTCGGATCATTGTCGATAGTCGCACTGGGAATGTTACGACGGCGTTTTTTGGCTGCCGCTCCTGTCGCTTGGTCATTTGCTAGATCAGCAATGTTCTTCATTCTCTGTTGTGCAGCCATAGATTTTCTGTCCTTCATTGCATCCATGGCCTTGAGCCTAAGCTTATATTGCGAAATATTCTGGCCTAATTCGACTCTTTTTTCATTACACCATCCCTCCAAATCACGGGTCCTCCATTCTTTTTGCTCCTGGATGTAGAGCCTTCGTTCTTCTTCCTCCCGTCGTTTCTCTTCCTTGATGCGAGCCCTCGCTTCGTGATTACTCTTGAGAAGTTTTTGCCTTCTCTTTTCTTTGATTTCCTCGTCGTTCAAGTCAGAGTCGGGAATTTCGGCTAATGGCCATGCCGTAGTAGGATCGACTTCTTCTTCTGGTTCTTCTGCATCCAAGTTTCTCAGTCTTTTCATGGCTTTTTCTAAAGTCGCAATATACCTGTGCAAGTCGGCCACACTCTCGAACTCCTCGGCTATCACACGGCGCTCCGCTTCATTTCTACTCATTAATGAGACAGTTTCTCTAAGACTTGTGTAATACTCGTGCTCTTTTTCTTTTTGCATGAGTGTTTCCAAACGTTTTTTCTGTGCTTGCTCCTGAAGTCGCTTGCCCTGCTCTCTTCTCTTTTCCGCTTGGCGTGCGATCTCTTCCTCGCTTTTTTTAGCTTTTTCGGGGGCAATGTCGACCGGCACCTGTATAACGATATCTTTCTTTTCTAGCGAGTCCATTGTTAACATTTCACTCAATTCAGACGCGTAGTCTTGGGCCACGTAGCCGTGGTCATGCAAGATGTTTTTAGTATGATCATTAGAAAGTTTTGTCGGAAAGTATGGGTACTTCAAAGCCAAAGCTCTTTGCATGAACAGCAGTTCTTGCTCCCCGCCCCAATCTATGCGCTTGCAGTTGTTGAGAATTCCCCTTCCTTTGAGAACGGGAATGACATGAGTCAGATTGTTCCCCACGCTCACAACTAGCCCATCTTTCTTCTTGGAGCTCGCGTAAAAGGAGAATAAAGAGTCTATGCCGAGCGCAACTTTCGGCGCCCTATACGCCTCAAAAAGCATCTCATACATCCCCTTTCTGTATGTGAAGGGGGCACCTGCGGACTCTGTCAAAATCACGGGATTGTTGAGACAGCCGTTTCTTGAGGTGACGCTGAGATGTTCCAATGAATAGTCGAGTATACTTTCCACTGAATCCCAATTTGTGATCATCAGGTTGTCAAAAGGGCTTTTTGCACCAGTCCGAAGAGTTGGGTAATGCACAGATTCTCTGTAGACATCATTGCCGATTAACGTGAGAGTGTAATTTGACTTGCGATCTCTATGTTTGGCAACGATGTTTGGGAATACATTGCAAGGCTCTGGCGAGTTCGTCAAGCCTACCTTAACTGTATCCGACCCAAAGTCTATCGCAATTGGGACGCCTTCCTTATAGTTGTTGTAAAATGGCTCCGATTCAGCTGGAGCTCTCGACTCGCGTATCAAATTAACATTCTGCGACGGGAACCCTCGATCGTCGGTAGTCATATCAAACAGAATCAATCCCTTAATACAATCGACTATGTAAGAGAAATGTTAATTGTTCATGAAGGCTCGCAACACTTAGATTTGTTCGTTCGCATGCGGCGTCAGACCTTTCTCGGCGTGCGAGGATTGATTGAATTTCTCTGCGTGCCCCAGGCGCCTGTCCTTGCAGCTCAGAGTCTCGCTCGATTTTCAAACTAGCTCATTTTTGAATGCAAGCAAGAAGCAACTTTCATCTTCAAGGCTTTTGTGGCATGCTTCATGGACTGTTTAAACGAAAATAAGGCTAGAAAGTAAACGCACCATAACGAATGGTGGTGTAGCTTCCTCCCAACAACCACATTTGAATTATAGCACCGTAAATGAGCTCTCTCTTTGCCAACCAAATTATATTAATACAATTAACAAGTTTTTCTATCTATACAAATCTCATTTAGGTAGGACACAAGAGAAGATTTATTGAGAAAACACAAGATTTCTGCTACTCGGGTCGAGATGTTTTTTTTATTTTTCATGCTACTGCTACTTCACACTCCGCTCAATTCTTGCGTGAGCGGGAAAGGCGTGTTTTCGCAAGCCACGTCACGTGTCGCGGAAATCCTCCCTGATCAACCCCAAATTTTATGATAGGGTGATTACGCTCGACACCAAACATCATGCTGGAAGAAAACCAATTCAATGTTCAAGGCTACAATATCGTCAATATTCTCAAGCGTTTGGAGCATGCCACGTCCCGCCTAGAGGAAATCACACACTCTCAAGAGGACAGTTATAAGTCGGGCTCCGCATCGAAGGCAGTTGAAAGCAACGGTAATAAGAGTGTGACAGCTGGCGAGACTAACTCTGCCGTCAAAGTAGACTCAGTGCCCGGTGCGCTTGCAAAAACGAAGTCAGTTCACAAGTTTGAAGAGCTCGTCAAAACATACTTAGATTCTTTTGTCGATGTCTCGCTTGAGGTCGATCCCGTGATAGGTGAAGCTGCTGGCACTTTCAAGGATGCCTTTACGGAACAAGCTCGGTTCTTGTACATTGTGTCTCAGACTCAAAAGCCTGATTATGCTGATTCAGCTTTCATGGAGGCTTTGAAACCTATCAATGAAAAGATCAGCTCGATTGGTGCTACCAAAGATTCCAACCGCCGCTCCGACTACTTCAATCACCTTAATACACTAAGTGATGGAGCGCCAGTTCTTGGCTGGATTGTGAGTGAAACACCGATTTCTTTCATTTCTGAGTTTAGGGATAGTGCTCAATTTTGGGCAAACAGAGTCATCAAGGATTTTAAGGAAAAGGATCCTATCCATGGTGAATGGGTGAAATCTTTTTACGGTATCTTCGATGCTTTGCGCGCGTACGTGAAAGAGTATCACACTACTGGGCCATCTTGGAATTCTCAAGGCTCAACTTTGAAAGAGACGCTATCATCTATTCAATCTTCACCCATTGTGGAAAAGCAGACCCCGGGTGCAAACACAAATCCTTCTGGAAGTCCTCCGCCTCCTCCGCCACCTCCGCCAGCACCACCATCCAACTTATTCGAGGAGCCCAGTAAGTTAGAAAACGGTGGTGGTTTAAGCGCTGTGTTCGCGGACTTGAATAAGGGTTCTGACGTGACTGCCGGGCTCAAAAAGGTTGACAAGTCTCAAATGACTCACAAAAATCCCGAGTTGAGAAAGCAAGCTGCTGTTCAAAGAAAGCCTACGCCTCCAAAGAAACCCACAGCTTTGACCGTCAAGGCAAATGCACCTCAAAGAAAGCCTGCTAGGAAAGAGCTCGTAGATGGTTCGAAATGGATCATCGAGAATTTCACAGCCGAGGATGCTCCTGAGCCAATTGTGATTGAAGTCGAGAAAACTCAATCTGTTTTTATTGGAAAGACTAATGGGGTAACAATCCAGATCAAAGGAAAGGGAAATGCTGTGTCCATTTCTGAAACGACGAAGACTGGGGTGGTTGTCGACTCTTTGATTTCGAGCGTCGATGTCATTAAATCATTTAAATTTGGTGTGCAAGTCACCGGTGTTGTACCTTTAATTAGTGTGGATAAGTGCGAGGAAGGAAGTATTTACTTGTCTCAAGAGAGTCTTGACGCAGATTCGCAGGTCATCAGCTCAAACACCACCGCCTTGAATATAAATGTGCTTGAGGGAGATGATTTTGTTGAGATTCCTGTCCCAGAGCAATTGATTCACACTATCAAGAACGGAAAATTAGTGTCTGAGGTGGTGGAGCACGCGGGCTAAAGGCTTGAAGCTGCAAACTCGCACATTGATTGCAGTATTTCATGTATCAACGTCGAGTGGATTACGGTTTCATCAAGATATAAGATATTATTGAAACGTTAAATATTAACACTTTCACATTCACCGTATAAATTCCTTACCCCGCGATAAGATCCTTTAATCTTTTTCCATGCCAGAATAAGTATCGCCTTCCGACATCATGCTCTAATAAAGGAAATCATTTCTCAGGATTCAAGGAGTTTTTGACAATGTAGCCATCATAATTGGTCGGATTTGCTACTCGCATGTGACTTGATCATAAATCAAAAAGGTGACTTGACTCGTGCATACGATCTCTAAGTAATTTCCTTTTTATTGCATGCGTCCCAATGCATTCTAGGCCTCATCGGATCACGTGCACGCGAAAACTTTAGAATGTTCCACAAACAGGCTCGCAACGAAAAAACTCTTCTTTCTTAAGCATTAAATTCCTGTGTCGTGAGATAAATCAAACAGCGGCGCCTCAGCATTTATTTATTTAAGCTTCAGTACATCAAATCCCAAGCATCATGGTGAAAGACACTAAGTTTTATGATCTTTTGGGCGTATCGCCCCAGGCCAGTGAGAATGAGTTGAAAAAAGCGTATAGAAAATCCGCTTTGAAATATCACCCAGACAAAAATCCTTCGCCAGAGGCAGCAGAAAAGTTCAAGGAGTTGTCTCAGGCATACGAAGTTCTTTCAGATGATCAAAAGAGAGAGGTTTACGATTCTTACGGTGTCGAAGGTTTGAGTGGAGGGGGCCCAGGTGGCATGGGCGGCATGGGTGCTGATGATATCTTCTCGCAATTTTTTGGAGGCGGATTTGGGGGAATGGGCGGCGGTGCCTCCAGAGGGCCCACAAAGGGTAAGGACATCAAGCACACGATTTCTTGTACTTTGGAAGAGTTGTTCAAGGGAAGAATCGCTAAGTTGGCCTTGAATAAGACTGTCTTGTGTAAGCTGTGTGACGGCCGTGGTGGTAAAGAAGGTAAGATCAAGCAGTGTAGCACTTGCCATGGATCCGGCGTCAGATTTGTCACTAGGCAAATGGGCCCCATGATTCAAAGATTCCAAACGACTTGTGATGTCTGTCTGGGCAGTGGTGACATTTGTGACGCCAAAGATAGATGTACTTCTTGCAAAGGCAAAAAGACACTGGCTGAGCGCAAGATCTTACAAGTCCACATTGACCCAGGTATGAAAGATGGTCAAAGAATTGTTTTCGCGGGCGAGGGAGACCAAGAACCAGGTGTCACGCCGGGAGATGTCGTCTTTGTTGTCGACGAGAAGCCACACGAAAAGTTCACCAGAAAAGGTAATGACTTATTCTACGAGTGTGAAATTGACTTGTTGACTGCATTGGCTGGTGGAGATGTCTCATTTAAGCATATTTCTGGAGACTACATCAAGTTCAATGTCCTTCCAGGCGAGGTCATTTCTCCAGACTCATTGCGCGTCATCGAAAAGCAGGGTATGCCTGTTTACAGAAACAGTGACAGGGGCCATTTGTTCATCAAGTTTTCCGTCAAGTTTCCAGAAAGCCAGTTTGCTTCTGAGGAGAAATTGAAGCAGTTGGAGTCTATTTTGCCCCCAAGAACCAAGTACACTATTCCTAAAGGGGTTGAAGTCGATGAGTGTGACTTGACCGTGGTTGATCCGAGATTGCATCAAGCTGGAGGAAAACGTGATGCCTACGATTCTGACGAAGAGGAAGGAGCTCAAGGTCCAGGTGTGCAGTGCGCATCTCAGTAAGCGGTTGAGACTCAGCGATAATAAAGTGAAGACCCGTGATAGAGCACTACGCATGTTGTCGAGATGAATAGAGAGTAATACAAATGGATAGCATAGTTATTGATGTATTCTTTCATGTCACATTGATTGCAGAAAATAAGGAAATAGCCGTTGTGAGGTATCAGCTTGTTTTTTGAATAGCCATGAAGTAATTGCCAGTCTCTGCGTTCTTGGTAAATTGCCATCCGAGAGCAGGCAAATAAAAGCAGCCACGTGAGTCGACCACCAGGAAATTTTCTTTGAACTCGCTCGAAAGTAGCCATTGACGAATTTCGCTTTCGTTAATGTACTTCTTTAATGAATGTGTTCCAATGGGCACAATGCCCAATGCATGCTCTCCCATGAATATTGTGGTGAACCAGCTTACAAAGTCCCTGTTGATGGTTGACAAAAACACGAACCCTCCTGTCTCTAGTCGATCGAAAATCTCAGATAATACCTGGGCTGGGTAATCGACATGCTCTAGCATCTCAAAAACAGTTATTATATCGTACTTTTCCTCCCTGTGCAAGTCTTCCACGGCTGTGAGCTCGTACAGCAATACATCTGTTAGATCTGGATCCTTCTTCATGTGTGCTTTCGCTGCCTTTAAGACGTCTCCTGACATGTCGATGCCCCTAACCGTATCAACATAGTTCAACCTTGCTAGAGATTCTGAGAGGATGCCTCCTCCACATCCGACATCCAAAACTTTGAGCGGTTTCTCGGCAAAAATCTCAGCTCTCTTTTCGTTTTGTTCTTCTAAAATTCTTTCTTTGATGGATTTAGGGAGAAGATCTAAATTGTAGGGAGCAATATATATTTCGTCATCCGCTTCCGTGAAGCTGGCATTCAACTTAACATGGTCACTGACAATTTCATTGATGTAGTCCATTCGAAGTAAGTTCATTTTGTGAAGAATTCTTTGAGGACCATCGACATCCCACCAACTAGATGCAAGCGCGTTGAAATGAGACATCTCATCCTCCGAGGCCGAGGTCGGCTTGACTGAATTAATCTTGTGGGTCCATGATACGCTAAAGCTTCGGTATGTCTTCCACTGTCGAGTCCTTAGAAGGGCCTTTCTGATCATCAAGGAAGAAGTTGTTGTGGCAAGCCGGCTATTCATGCAGGTATCTCGTACCAGCTTGTCAAACCCCTTTCGGGGACATGTGACACATCTTATTTGACGATTATAGTCAAAACACCTTTCTAATTCCTTGATAAGGTAAGATTGTTCTAGGTCTTGAATAATAGTCTCGTGTTACGAAATTCGTTAGATTGAAATTTTGACATGAATTTAAATTTTTTTTTTTTCGAAATTTCGAGTTAACAACTTTGGGAATTTGTGAGGGTAAGCGAGGACAAGCTCTGAAAACATCATTCAAAATCTGTATGTGCGAGAGTCTTTTTTTCAAAAGTTTTTGACCTTTGATGAGAGATATTCAAACAGCTGAAAGTCATCTTTATGAATAAGGATAGAACTGTCATAACTCATTAATTACTTTAAATCCTAAGAATACGCAATACTCACGCAATAACTCAATACATATGATTTTTTTTTATCAAAAAGTGCGTTGATGCGCACCATTAGACGCGGTGGGTAAGAGGGTCCCTGAGTGCCTAGCTAATCTCTTTCTGAATACAAGCGAGCCATTTTCCACATGTCGGACCCGAACAGTTTGGCGGCTACTAGATCTCGAAGAGCGAATGCTGGATCACGCCTCAAGCAGCTCATCGAGAAAGAGGAGCATGCTTCGGCTGTTTCTAATATCGTGTATTCCGAAGAAGACGAGAATGTCCAGCTATTGTTCCAGGAGGATGACAATGACGCAGAATTTCGAGATTCAGATCAAGACATATCAGGTTTAGAGAAAGAAGATGATGACGAGGTGGAGAGTATGGGGGAGGATCAAGACATTGCTCTCCCAAAAATTGCCATCACTAATGGTCATAATGAAACTTCTGATACAGAGCCCGCGGTGAATTCTGATGATGTGCTTTCTGATTCGGACCTCTCAGCTACTGAGGATGATGAAAGTGAAGGCGAAAGAGACCTACAAAACAGTGAAAGAGAGAAGAAACGAAAGAAGAATAGCTCTACAATCATACCTGCAATTAAAAAGCCGAAACAGGTCACACAAAAAGTAAAACTGAGAATACTACCAAAACACTCGGAGCTCCTTCTCGATATAGACAGAAGAGCATCTTCCAGAAAGTCTGCAATGAGGAACAAAGAGATCTTAGTCCAAAAATTGAAGGAGGATGAGACAAGACGCGCAGCGCTCACGCCGGTGGTAAGGGTTGATGAAATCCCACTTACTCAAGAAGATAGACTTGCTCAGGCTGTGGAGACAGAAAGAGAAAATATATCTTCGCTACATAGCTTTCTCGAGCAGGAAATCGTCAAAAAGGAGCATCAAAAGCTCTTATTTCAACAGAGGCGACTCAAGCTACGGAATGTAATTCGTCTCCTATCAAAAGAAACTTTTGTCGGGCCGCTAGACGAACTCGAGGATGCGTGGCATGTTCAGGACTTGTTTGATAAAAAAAGAAAAGTCCGGAGAAGGAAAGCGAGTGCGGATGCCCCCGAAGAGCCGCGTTTAGGGGATGTCGACACCGCATTGCCCTATTATCAAAAGATGTTGCGTGAGAAAAGAGAGAAGGAGGAGAGGTTGGAAAGAGAGAATAAAAAAGATTTGGAGGAGAGAGAGCTGCGGGAAAAACAAATAGGGGATCACGAAGACGAGAAGTCAACAAAAGCTGAGGGAGACGAAGGGATCGGGGAAGGGGCTACGGGGATAGACCATGGGAGAAACCTCCCACTTGATGAGACATCAAGAGCATCTGAAGCGGGCGTTTTCAAATTGGATGTAGAGATCCCAATCGATGCCTCGTCAAATAATCAAAATGATTTTCTGCCGCAAGTGAGCCAAGCGCTGGTTGCTGAAGACTCAACTAGTCTTAATGAAGATGCAGCAAAGGACAATTTCAGCGGGGAAAAGATATCGATCGAACCTTTCAAAACACAGGATCAAAATATGGTTAGTGGTGAAAAGGTGGAGTGCGGCCTCGAAAAAATGGACATTGTCTTAGAACGAGTTGTATTTGATCGCCAGCCATCGGAAGAAGACCTGAAACCCACAAAGATTTCAGGTACTGGCGAAGCAAATGTGGGCCTTCAAAAAGTTGAGTCAGCAGATCATACCAAGCTCCCCCAACCAAATGAGGGCATTGATTCACTTTGCACAGGCGATATACATGAAAGACGCGGCACATCTGCTCATGGGAAGGAATTAAGTGAATTGAAAAATAATTTCAGCACAGATGAAAAGAGAGTAACTTTTGCAATTCCGGAACATGCTCTTACGGAAGCGCCGGAAGTTGGGCTAGAGGAGTCTATGGAACGATTTGAAGAAGGGCTGAAGACTGATATATGCTACAGAAAAAGCAAAAGTGGCTTTGTTTATGAGGGACCAGTCCAGCAAGTTGGAAGGAACTCGATTTGTCTCGTAAACTTCGATGAAGATCAGTACCCTATCCTCGCCGAGCCCACGATGAAATCAATATTGTTTGGCAAAGATGCCAACTTAGGTTTCTCGAGAAAATTCAAGGATGTCAAGACAATATTCAAGAGCAGTATTAGACAGGAAAATCCTTATGCTACCTCGAGGGACGAAGAAAACGAGATCATGAGATCAGTCACGGAAATCAACAGCGATGACACATTATTCGAAGCTCTTAAAAGACTTCCGCGACTCGGCATGAAAGAGTCTCTAGAGGTCGAGGAAGAAGATGTCAAAAAGGAGGAAACCTCTGAGATTCAGATTCGGACAGAAGCACCCTCAGGTCTATCCTTACCTAATGGCAACAAAAAATTATGCCTCATTACCGGGAAAGAGGCACGTTATTTTGATCCCTCTACAGGCCTTCCCTACGAAAACAAAGATGTATACAAAGTCATCAAAACTATCGAACAGGGGATCATACCATGGTATTGTCTCACAAGAGACCAAAATGCTTACGGCGGTGTACAAATTTATCTCAATCACAGAAATGGAACGAGACACGCCAAAGGTGTTCCTGAGGGATTTGATGGATGCTGAGACGCTGAGATCTAGAATGGTTTTGACAAAATTGATAGACGGCTGTGAAGAATATAAGAATTAATAATATTTATTCATATCTCCATAAAGATTGCAGCATATTACAACGTGGTGTTTTGAACGTCTCTACCATGCGCCAGAATAAGATCCAGCTGAAACCTCATGAGCTTTGCCTGGAGAACAGGCACAAACACATTTTTGATATTCAGCGCTTGGTTAGATGCAACCTCAAAAAAATATTCACTCTCATCCTGATCATGAACGAACTCATTGATTGTGATAGTGCCGGCTATGTCTTCTTCCTCATCTTTCTTGACGCCCTCAATTGTAAACAGAAGCTTCATATCGTAAATGCATAGAACCTTACCCTTTCTCTGAGTCACGTCACAATCCCCTGATACCGTGTCAACCTTCGTTAAAATGAATTTAAAATTGTCATTCTCAAAAGACGTTTCTTTGACTTTCTCATCCATGTAAGCCTTGGCCCACGGAAGACAATTTTTGTCAACCCAATGCCTGAGAAGTTAGCTTTTGTGCTAGATATTTACTATTGAAAAGATCTCCAACATACCAGTTATTGGGATTATGCACAACCATTTGATGTCCGACTACCTAGAGTGTCTCGCTAGGCGACTAACAATTTTAAATGTAGGAGATCTGAACGGTTCGCGAGCTCGCGGAATATCATGGAATATTGGCCCCGCGAAAATATTCATCACATTCGAACTGTTGTATGCCTTGCAGATCATGGTCTTCGTGCGGCACCAAACCTTATAACACGTTGAAATCGGCAATAGACTCCGTTTAATCGTCTCACATCAATTGCCTGGTCAGGCACAATTTTTTGGATGTTGACGTCAGACAAAGCTATTGTTGAGTTTTTGAGGCTTGCAGATGATTTTACGCACACGCGACCTGATTAATAGACCTCTCAATTTATTTTTCAGGGGAAGAAGCAGCGTATCTCGCATAAGATTTTGATTTAACAATTTGCTTTCATCATGTACAAAAAGTTTTTCGTAGACTATTCCTGAATGGGACGTGTCATAGTCATTTCTCACTCGTGACCGGCATGATTATTTTTCAAAAATTTATGCCCCCTCTCCTCGATCAGACGAAGTGATTTCACCACAACCCAGTTGGCCTCTTTCTCAAATCGAACATGGCTATCTGCTTGATCCTTCGGCTCTTGAAGCAATAAAGACGTTCTGTGTTCCAACACTTGTCTGGTACAGCTCCTGACTATATTCGCGTGAACGCTGGTGTCTTCTTGAAGAAGATTCTCGATCGAACATGTCTCCAAGTTTTGCCTGTATCATCGAGCACATGCGCGGTTTTTTTATTTTCACCCTTTAACCACGAGGCAAGAAAAAGAAGGGAACTGTACATTTCATGTGAAGTCGAAGGCATCTGCAGCTAAATACTTAAAGGTTGATGTGTATTTCGCATTATTTTTTATCCACATTTTGCAATGCCTCTTCTTAATAAAGTTACTCTTGATATCGCGAGCTTAGCTCCTAAATGCTAAATCAATGTCATTTACTTGAATATGGAATGTGTCGCATCGGTTTCCACTCGTCTCAAATTTAAATGTAGGAAGGCTGACCGTTAAGATTCTTATGAGATGTACACGACCATGAGTCTGGACTTCTCACTTCATCCTTAGTATTGTTCCTTGTTTAGATATGCTTTCCTCTTTGAGAGTGATGCATAACTAATCGTCAATTTTCATATAGTAAAAGAGTACAAATATCCCCCTGGAATATTTGTTGAGTAAAAAGTGAAGAATCAGTAAGATACTTTGACATCCTAGGTTTATATCGAAGATATGGCACCTAGAGTAAACTCAAGACACAATCCTCCAGCAGAGCCTGCTGCGGAACCTGCTGTTGATCATTTGGAACAATTCCGTATGTTTAGCTTCCAGCTGAAGTCTTTCGATGACACAGATGCACAGGTCTTTCAGTTTAATGCTGCGTCAGTTGAATTCAAACACTGACGCGTTCGCGCTCCGAAAGATAAGGTTAACCTCGAAATTCTATAATGGTGTGTTGGAATCTAGATTTTTTCCCGATTAGCCAAGATATATCGTAGCTCGTTTTTTTTTTTGATTTCTCCGAGTGCGCCTCGTCTCGAACAGCCATACCACAATCTATTTATAGTGGTCGTTTGTTTTGAAGCAATCGGTGGGGCCACCATATTTAGAGACAGAGAGCGTGGCTGAGACTGCATAGTGTCGCAAACAGGACGTACTACACGTGTGCTTCTTTTAGTGCTTTACCTTTTCAGACAGAGTCCATAAACACATGTCCGCAGGCATCGAGCTACAAGATTTACGCAATAAGCCATTTATCGACGCTGAGGAGAACAAAAAATTTCATAGGCCGGTCAGGGCTTATGTATATTTAGCTGTTGAGCTCCTTGTTGGAAGTCAGATACTTATGTCTTACGATCTGGTGGCAGCGAAGTTCCCCCTCGTGGCCCCAACTTTACTTGGTGCAAGTTCCGCTGCGTTTGCCCAATCATTGATTCAATTGTTTCGGCAGAAGATATCCACGAATCGACTTACGAAGTTCATAGTTTGGGGATGCATAAATGGGTGCTTCACCGCGCTATGGATCGACGTACTAGTTAGCCGCGTGAATAATGTCGCCTATCAAATAATCATAGATCAGACGATCGGTGCTCCTCTATTCCAGCTAATGTATTCCGTTTTATCCAGCTTATGGGAAAACGATAGCCTTATTAGCCTGAGCTCGCAATCAACTTTCCTTAAATCGTTACGATACAGCTATTGCTATTGGCCATTTATATCGACATCCATGTTCGTGCTTGCGCCTCCACAGTTGATGTTTTTTCTTAATTGCCTTGCGAGCTTCGTTTGGAATCTCGTTTTGAGCAAATTGAATTAGCTCTTCCACACAGTCATGCAAAAACGCAATCAAATCAACTACTTGTATATTAATATCTTTTAAAGCCCTTAAAATGAACTATTATCAGACAAATTTATGCTTTGTAGGCTGCTTTTAAGGGATCCGCCTTCTTTCCTGCCCTTTTTCTTTTTTTAATCACTTTGTTCTTCCTAAAAGGAACAAAGCCCAAATCCTTTTTGTCTCCGCTTCTCGCACTTGCAGGTAGTAAATACTCTGGCACTCTTTTTAATTGCGACTGAATTCGAGCTGGATAAAACTCTTTATCATGTCTCAACGATGCTAAGTCTTGAGGGTTTTCTTCGAAAAATCTCTTAAGCTTATCACTATTGATCAATTCGGCTTTCAATTCCAGGACTCTGGCTTCTCTTATGATCACAGAAGTCACAGCCTTGAATGCATCCTCAGCTCTATACCGAAACCCTTCCACTTGTTTCATGTCGAATTGATACGGTTTTATCTCGAAACCATTTTTCAGTTGCTGCTTCTCGACTCTCTTCAAAACCTTCTCATCTTTTTTAGAGGTCCCAACACCAGCAACTCTGTGTTTGCCCACCTCTTTTTCGGGCACAATGAAAGACAAAGCCATGCCAGCTTTACCCGCTCTTGCAGTTCTTCCTATTCGGTGCACATAAGCTCGTGGAGTGGTTGGCATATCGAAGTTAAACACACATGCAACATTTCGGAAGTCAACTCCACGTGATACCCCATATTCACTGTCCTTACGTACTTTCAGGCGATTCTTGCTTACCTTAGAATCTTGACTTTGATTTGATTCTCCTTTGATTGCATTTTTTACCTCGTTCGTCATAGTATCTTGAGTTGTTTGAGAATCATCCGCATCTTCATCCATTTCAACAAAGGATTCATTTGTCTCGTCAGTTGCAATTAACAAATTGTAGACATTTTTATTGTACTCATCGACAATGTGTATTCTTGAGTTAATTGGCAACTCACTGTTCAAGATACAAGAGCGAACACCAAACTGCTCCAAAAACAATTTTAATCGATAGCCACGATCGATGGTATTGACAAAAACAAGAGTTTTACCCTTAATCAAGTGCAACTTGAAAATGACATAAGCGAGTAAAAACTTATCAAACTCGGTCGTGCGAGCAAAGTATTGCACCAAATTTGATCTCGCCAAATTCTCCTCGTTCAACTTTAAGACAGCTGGCCTTGCACAGAACCGCGTCTTGAGTTCCTCCAAGTCTTCATTTATTGTGGCGGACATCAAAAATGTTTGCAAGTTTGTCTTGACGGGCAAAAATGTGTCTAGCTGCTGCAAGTCTTCCATATAACCATACGACAATATCAAGTCCACTTCATCTATCACTAAACTCTTCACTTTGTTCAAGTTGATGATGTTCGTGTTGACGTTCAGTTTTAATATTGAAATTAATTTTGAGGGTGTGGAAATGATTATATCAGGTTTCGCCAACAATAAAGTGTTGAGAACAGGCTCCGAGACATTTGACGATAAGTTTACGGACCGCACTTTGTGGTTGCAATATATCAAAAGCTTTTCAAAGAACTGGGTCACCTGATTCGAAAGCTCCTTGGTTGGGACTAAAATGATGCTTTTGACACATTTTCCCTCTTCTTCCAGATTCAAAATGTTTTGCAAGATTGGAATACAATACGCTGCGGTCTTTCCTGTACCCGTACTAGATTTAGCAATGATGTCTCGTTTCTCTTCCAACGCAAGGGGCAATGCACTAGATTGAATCAAAGTGGGGTTTTTAAAACCTAGGTGGTCAACAGCTTGCAATATCCGAGGATCTAAGGCAAATGAATCCCACAGAGATGTATCGTCCACATACGCAGCAGCAGCTGACTTTTCCATGGTTGCTGAGAGAATTTTGTGTGAAGCGAGAAGTGATTTTATACGTTAGCTCAAAGATGCAGAGATGCTCATCTGGTGTTATATGCAGGAACGTATTTATCTCGCGGAAGTATTTCGTTCAAGTAATTTCTCACGAATAATGAAAAGATTTTCCTTTTCGTTGCATTCGGCTGTTTTTTTTTTTTCTTTTTGATTCATCTGGTTAAAGGACTGGAAGTATAACGTAATTACATAAAAACCTCTAACCAGCTCCCAAGAAACGTACCTAGTGTCGAACTCGGGTCACCTCACGCCGTCACCACGGCAAAAGCAACCCCTCTTGGCACGCCCTTGTTAAAACGTAGAAAATTTGTCATCGACCCGCTGGGTGCGTCTCACTTAAAAGTCGCCCCAAATCTCGCGGTTCGAGGCGTACTAAGGAAGCCGCATCCTTTGATTCCCCCATTCTACGAGTAGATTTTGTAGACGGTGGGAACAAACCAATTCAAATTTTTTAAGTTGTCTTAAGACGTGTTGGTTGGCGCCAACATTTCTCTGAGATTCAATCTTTTTTTTTTTTTTTATGAACGGAAGTTGAAACACCCGGCGGTGTCTTGATTGTTTCCGAGCCTCTTTGCCTGATAGTCTTCTGGAATCATTGTGACCGTCTTTATGTTGTTCTGATGTCGTATAAAGACGCCAAGTCTGGTACTATCATAGACCATTCATATGTTTTGCTTAGGCAATCGGGCGTGTGGCGTAGTTGGTAGCGCGTCTCCCTTGCAAGGAGAAGGTCACCGGTTCGATTCCGGTCTCGTCCAATGTTTTTGGGGTTTTTTTTTTCTCCCTTATCGCCCATGCTCACTTCAAATAACTTTTCTTTCTCAAATATTTTGCTAATACCCATGAATTTCGTTTATTTAATAAATATGCAGAAAACTCACACATTATCTGCGGGGTCATACGCATCCCCCTGGATAATTTTGTCAGTAAGATGTACGGTGTTTAGACTACGAGACCTGATAGCCTCTGGGGGTAGATTTGATGTAACATCGCTGGCACGCTGCGAGTCACGTCGGGAGGGATGATCATACGCAGCCCGCGAGAAGGGAGGATTTACTTCGTCGACACTGTGTCGTTGCCTGTTCGCCAGCATGTGCCGGGTGCTCCTCGGATCGTTGATAGAATTTTCACGAGTAATTCGTTTGTTTTGAGTTCGACTGATAGATCGTAAAAGTGTCTCTCCCATAAAAGATGCGCTTGTCCTATGCTCATACAGATCTGGCTCTTGCGATGTATCTGACGTCTTGCCGTATTCACTTGGGTAGCCCGAGGCCACGGAGCGTTCCCTTTCGCCCGCCGGGCCCATGCCATACACAGGGAACACGTTTGAAGGTGAGCGTCTCATCAAAAATTTCTTTCGGCTCATTATACTGGGAAATTGCGATGACGCACCATCAGATACATACTCATTCTCATTCGTGGGTTTCTCAGCATTAGTATCACCCACGTAGCTATCGGAATCTGTTTCATCGACCTCCTCGTCCTCTCCGGCTCGAACAACTCTGGAGTCTTGATTGATCTCTGGTTGCTGATCTCTCATGTCGTATCTTGGTAGACGAAGATTTCTCTGATCTCTTTCGACAATGACGATGTGCAAGAAGAATGGAATCATCAAAGAAAAGCAACAGCCTCCAATTATGTTACCTATCGCGCCGGGCAAAAAAAGTTTCCAAGCAACTGTTGCAACACTTGCCGGGGCCCCGTTTATCAAACCGATTATGATCATAAACATGTCTGCAACAGAATGGGTGAAACCCAAGCTGACGAATGTAAAAATGGGCAACACCATTAAGACCAATTTGACGTGGACGGGTTTGGCCATCAATTGCAAGTAGATCGCAAGGCAAACAAAAAAGTTTCCAGTCATGGCCTTGAGTAAAGTCTGTACGAAGTTTGACTCCAATTTCTCATTGAGTATATCAACTGATCCAGTCACCCATGCTGTCAGAGATGAGATAGAAGAGAAGTGGCATACGATATAGCAAACGAAAATGTTTCCTACCAAGTTGAACCACCAGCTCACAAACCAACTAATGATTAGATCTAATATTGAGACCGCACCCCTGGCAACCCCCACAGAAAAAAAGAGAATATTGGAGTTGAACAAGTCGACACCCATGATGACAACGTAAAATAGACCGATGGGATATAGAAGACCCTGTAACAAATGCAAAATTCCCGGATTCTGCTCAAGAAGTTGCGGGGACTCAGATTGTACCATTACGTGTAGCATCCCGCCGGCTGAAAAGAGCACTCCGCCGATGAAAGAGTTCACAATAAGCACATCTAACAGCAATCTCGCCTTCTTCATAGATGTTGCGACTACTGCGAGAGCACACTCATAATTTGTCAAGTATAATCCATCTCCGCTCATACTCAGGCCGATCGAGTTGAATTCTTTCTAGTCAACATGAGTGGCAAACTGAATCTTTCTGACTTCCCGCATGTAATCGGGCCGCTGGTAAAACGCATCATGGGAGCATGCAGTATACGTGTGGTTCGCATGCTTGCGAGTGGAAGTAATTCGCGCGGATATGCCATCGCTTATTCCGGCGCGAAGAGAGCTGACTTGCTAAAGTCAAACATGCCGGATAACTCAGAATCGTCTCTCGTAAGACTATGATCCCCTATTGTGCAACCGCGTTTATCTGGAATAGTGTCCTGGTGATTCACAGAACTTTCGATCAAACTTCCTTTTTTTGTAGCGCCAATCTCGGCGTGTGGTAGCATCCGTGGCCTTTGCGACCTACGAGCCTTTCTGACAAGTTGTTTGAAATCATCTTTGTAAAAATCAAGCCACGCTTTAATAGGAAAATCTTTATCCAATAAATTCTTGCGACTCAACGAGTCGCCATAAATCGTGTTCGAGGCTGTCGTAGAGGGGGCGGCGAGATACGAGACTTCCACCTGCTTTAGCTTCTGCCTTAGCTGAATTTCAGTAAGTGGATGATTTGAATCTAAATTTGACTGATGAAGAAGATAATATTGATTATATCTCCACTCTAGCTCGGTTCGAGAGCCCAGTGTGGACAATTTGAGAGCTGACAATTTTTCCTTGACTTTAGTTGTAGACAACGAAGCGAAATCAATCTTCGGTATTCTTTTAGCTCCGTGATGATGTTGATCCCCTTTCTCGAAATAAAACTTCTCGTGGTCGAATTCATTCTTCTTACTCTGTCGTTTGCGACTCCGAAAGAACAGGATAACATCCTTCGCCTCACGTTTAGCCGTAATGCCCCTTATCGCGAGTTTAGGATCGGGCTTTCCGCTTAAGCAATAATCAAGATGGCTTCCCTGGACATGCTCCTCCTTCATTACTTCTTCGCAAACAGGGCAATGCACATATCCAGGTTCTAATTTTCTTTGTTGCACAGAGGTCGAAGTTAAGCTTTGCGCCCTAGAGTCGTCCAAAACTTCTATAATTTCAACACCATCAGACGTGTTATCTGGGCTAGGTCGACCTTCTGGTTCATGATGTGGAAAATCACGAGCCTCTTCCCGGTTTTTCACAAGACTTATGAGTTCTTCTCTTAGCGCTTGGAAGCATAATACTATTTCTTCCAAAAGAATGACGCGCTTGAGGTTGCTTTCAAACTGCTCCGCTTTACAAAGCGGGCAGCGACTTGTTTTCATCAAATGTTGCCTTATGCACTGCGAGCAGAATGTGTGATTGCAAGACGTGATCACGGGTGCCTTTAAGAAGTCTTTACATATGAGACATCGCTGGAGGGAATCTAGTTGTGCAAGTTTTGGTAAGCTGGTTTGCTTCCAGTCATGAGGTTCGAAGTCGGACATCGGTAGTTTGTTCACAAAAATTGCTGGGACGCCGTATTAAGTCGAGTGGTGAAGTGCTTCAAGATTAGTTACATCGCGCGTAGTGATATCACCTCACCTTGGATTGCGAATTTCGCCTTCATGCAGCCAACCACTATAAAGGAAATATGGGGTGAAATAGGCTTGCGTCGAAATGCCCACAACCGTTTTACTTCTCGTTTCAAACGAGGAAAGAGTCCGTTTTTTCTATATGTGAAATTATGTCGATGTCTGAATAGCAATCAAAGATTATTTAAATTCGAGACCAGCGCCGAGAGACGCAGTGTAGGCTCATAGCTCATCATGTATAGCTCCTGCATTGACGTGTATTCTATCTCCACCAACAACGATTGATGTCACGTTTGACTGAAGATGCGACTCACTGGTTGTCGGTGGGTGCGTATCAGCAAGAGTTGCCGGAGACGATATCTCTTGCTGCAAATCATCCGCCCTCTGCTCTAGCTTTTGTACGAGCCTTGTAGCTGATTCATGCTCGTTCTTGTGCTCATCGATTGAAAAGTCCGCGCCCTCAGATGTAGCCTCCAAATCATCTACTTGAAACAGTTGAACGGAAAAGCCCTCATCTGTGGGTGCATTCTCGGATTTGATCAGTGCAGCAATTTGTTCATGTGACTCCATTAAGTCGCTACTTGGGAGCAGCTCACTTCGGTCAAAAGAGGCCACCGACTCGTCAGTTAATTGTGTTTCAATATTTTCGTTCGTGGATGTTGTCCTTTCAGCCTCGCGCATTGTATCGGCGATCTCGTTATTTTTTGAAAGAGACATTTTATCGGCCAGATCGATATCCAAATCATCGAGTAGAGAATCAGCCGACAATGCATTGCTAAGAGGCTCCTCTGAAGTGCCCAGTGATTTTATTGAGATCTGGTCGTTAATTCTGTGATCATCCTCTCCTCCTATACTCAGGGATGCCACCTCAGGGGTCACCTCACCAGCATCCTCAGCCACTGTGCCTTCAGGATCCACGGAATATTCAGAATTCCCGAGAATTCTAGCGTCCACATTTGATGGTTCACTGACCGACTTTGGTGTTTCGTCAACTGTCTCAAGATTTGTGTCATGCTCAACCTCAAGACTTATTGCTTTTGATGTTTCTTTCGATTTTATGAGTTGACTTTTCTCCGTGATATCGCCATATGACTGTGTGACATGGCTAAGACTATGGTCCACCAGCAGAGGGGAATCCGACAGTCGTAATGTATTGATAGTATCGAAAGAGTCGGAAGGGCAGCTATTAGCACCATTCAATACTTCGTTAACACTAGATGCCGCATAAGACGGCTCGCCCGCCTGTAAACCGTGGTCAGAAGTCAAGGGAGTCCCCGAGAAGTGATTCGAATCACAAGCAGCCGATGCAGCCCTGTATTCCAAACTATCTTGTGATGTTTTATCAACGCTGCCATTCTCGCCAGCCTTTTCATATATGTCGCTCGAAATGGGCTTATCAAAATACGCGATATTATTGATTCCTGTTGTTGTATCGTTGTCGACACAATTTTTTGCTTTGTCAAGATCTTTCGCGAAATCTTCAGCGCTGCAACCATTCTCCTGAGGCGCATTGGTTAGTGCTAGCGAATCACCGTCTGACAAAGTTCTGCTCTGAATAATTGCAATCTCAGATGAAAATGCTTCAGAATTGTTTAACGAAAAGATCATTTCACTTTGGGTGATAGTCTCCAAAGTCGAAAGCCGAGTCGCCTGATTGATGATCGACAGCGTGTTTTTGGGGCCTGGAAGCTTGGTGAGCTCATGGACGTCTTTTGTGTGATCTCTGACAACGTCAGAGCACTCAGTTGATGTCCTTTCGATGGATTCATTAACCCATTCAGGCATAGAGGAATACAAGGCTGCAGATGGCTCTTCCTCGGTATGTCTTAGCTTCATCACCTGCTCCCTCAAAATTTCCATGCCTTTCAGAGCCTGCTCTTTAGCAACACTCAAACCAAGTTTTCCGTATTGCTGTCCGAGATTGTAGCATTCTTTTCCATATTTTTGAGATAACTCTATTCCGATTTCATTCAAGTGACGAGCGTGCGTCATCACCAAGCTGCCATAATTTTTCGATAGATCGATGTATTGATCGAGATTTCCTTCATCATGAGCATGTTGAGCGTAAATCGCGAAAAAGAGTATAACACAGGAAACGAAAAGAACTCTGAAAACGGACAAAACAAATGATAAGATACCCCTAGATGGTGTTATCAAAATGACACTCAAAGTATTTGAGGCACTCCCGGTAGCTAGTTTTTTTCCGTCAGGGGAGAAGCTCAAGCAAGTGACAGCAAATTTGTGCAATTTAGCATAAGTTTTGACAATCTTGAAGTCGGCAAGTCTAATCAAAGTCACTGAGAAATCATTGCCTGCTACCGCAATCAAGCCAGCTGAGGCAGAAATATCAATGGCAACGATTCCTTTCATCTTACTCGAAACGACCAATTCTCTACTCACCTTTCTTGTACTTGTGTTGTACTCAAGAAGGGCTGCACCTTTACCATTTCTCGAAGCCGCTGTGATGACGACCTTGGACTCGCCAACATAACGAACTTTCGAAAAGAAATATTTTCCCAATATTCTAGCGGTTTTTTTGTCGACATCAGAGGATGAATTGATCAAACTAGCCGAATGTGACGCTATTGTCTCAATGAACGAAGCAGTGACGTATGTTAGGGTTTTGCCGGAATCGTAGGGGTCGAAATGAAAATCCTTTATCTCTGATGGAGAAGAGGGCTTGAATTTTAGAGTCAACTCAATGGAGGTAGGATCAAAAAGAAATATCTCGGAAGGGATCTTTGAGGTCATCATTCCTCCAATTGAGGCATCAGTGGATAAGTGTATAATTTTAGGGTATTCGCCAATAGATTCAACCAGCAAATTTTGATCAAATTGAACTGCATCCTGGAATTGTAAGTGTTCGTCGTCTGTATAGTTATACTTGCGCAAGTTGTTGTTGATGTTCATTGACCGGATTAACTCCGTAGACTGATTGCACCCTATGAATATCTGAAAGCGACCGTTCGCTCCTAAGGAGCTTCGACAGAATTCAACGCACATAGGAGAGTCCTCGTTTGAGGGCAAGGTGATTTCCCGAAACTTTTGAAGGCGTCTATTTTTGTCAGAAACAGTGAAGCTGCATCTAATGGCGGTGACTTTGTTGGGAATACCATTACTTCCCTCACCGCCGCCGCCGCATGTCAACAAAGTGTGATTGTTGATGAAGCGAAGACCATAAATAGGAAACCCCGTATCTATTTCGGCAAAATTTTTCGGTGCCATTTAAACCGCGGAATGTATGAGGAAGCGGATGCCGTAGTGACCAAGCCTCGCGTCTATGTTCTTTCGACGGTTTTGTGACATCCGTACACCTTGAGAATTGATGCCAACGAGACGCTTGTCGCCGCTCAATAGGACTCACGTGACCAAAGTCACCGAACTAGGCATTGTTCTTATCTATACACTTGATGGGCCAAAGCTGATTGTGCTTAATAAAAACTATTGTATCTTGGAGCTGGTAATAATTCATTATAGACGTTCCTTCCTTGGAAATGCATAAGTCAGCCTTGTCCGTACTGTCTCATGTTTCGCATGGTTACGTGGGGAACAGAGCAGTGGTGTTTCCTCTTCAATACCACGGTTGGAATGTAGACGCAATTCATACCACAAATTTCCTGAATCATCCAGGACACGGTCAATTCCGAGGACAGAAACTGAGCTCTGATTCTATGAAAGAGATTTTCGAGGGCTTGCGCGATATTTTGGATATCAAGAGCCAGTATGACTTGATTTTGGTCGGTTATTGCCCTAGTGAGCAGATCATGACGGCCATTTACCGAGAACTTACACCATTGATGGCAGATAGAATTCACTCGCGCAAGCCTGTGTTGGTTGTGGACCCAGTTCTCGGAGATAACGGTACACTTTACGTCCCTGAAGAGATCGTCAAGGCGCATATCGACTTTTTACGTCTCGGCCTCGTTGATTTGACTACACCAAACCAGTTTGAGTTGGAGCTATTGACCAACATAAAAATTGATAGTTGGAATAGCGTTAAGCAAGCTTTGCTTGTGTTTAATGAGAAGTACAAAGTGCAAAATGTAGTCATACTGTCCGTGCTTGTGGACAATGACATGTTTAGCGTAGGATTCTCGACTAGCCCAGAGCCCGCAATGTTCAAGATACCGATTGTGAAGATTGGTTGTCGCTTTAGTGGATGCGGAGATGTGTTCACGTCATTATTGGCGAATGCCTTTTTCGAAAATAATTGCCTACTCACCCCAGCTGTTTTAGGCCCGGTCTTGTTTAAACTAAACCGGATATTGACAATTTCATTTGAAGCAGAAAAAAACAAACTCGGAGAAATACCAGAAGTGGTTCAGAATGTGCGTCTTATACAACTGAGAAAGATTTTCGACGCAGACATAGTCTTCAATTCGGACGTACAATATTTTTAAGGAGACACGCAGTTCGATGGACCATAACATTACAAAGAGCAAAAGAGAGGACGACGAACTTTCGCCTAAATAAACCTAGAATACTCCATTACTTTTCACATACTAAATCCGAAAAAGAAAAAAAAAACAATAATTTTGCTGTTCGAAGGCAAACGTTTATAAATCTTGAGAAGCATTAAGTGAGGGGGGAGGGGGGAGCGAGATGCTTCGCCATTCATTTCATTCAATACATTGTGAAATGTCTTCAACCCAGTGTTGGCAAAAAGTGCGAACTCGAATGAAAAAGTCAACATTCTCACATGAAGTGAGTAGAGCGGAAATCATTCGTTTCTGTTCATGAATAGCCGTAAATTCATGATGAATAAATCAAGAATTTTTTTTTTTTTCATTGTCTTATCCGACTTCGAGGGCCTGAATACAATGCTGAGATACTTTTTTTTGAAGTGAGTATGCCTCATCTCATTCGAATACAATGGTAAATTGTAACGCATACACTGATAATGTGACTGTCTTAACAAGGCTGTTCGTCCGCTCACGAAACATTTTTTGATTCATCGTCTATTTCTTCTAGTTAATTGCTGATGACGAAACGAGAAAATAAAAACATCCGGTGATCAGCGTGTCGCCTATATGAACTTAGATGATGATCTTCGATGATACTTCGTGGGCCATTTGACCTTTCGAGAATTTTTACGTAAAAACCGCCTGGAATGAATGAGAAACAGACAGATGCAAATGGAAGTGAATCTGCTTTCGAAGTGTAGTCCTTTTAGCTTGCTACTCTAATACACTCAGTATAGATTTCAGCAAATTTCCAGATCAACTGTCTTTCGGTGCCCTACAAGAAGTCGAGTTAATTGAATAGTCGTGAATTATTCAACAACGTTATTTGAGAATTGATTTATTTAATTGTTGGCAAAAGAATTATTTGAGTATCGGCAAAATCAAATTAAATTATTCAATTTTTTATTCAGAAAAGATCTGATTACCGAGAAATTGGGTCTGAATGACAAACAAAGCCGCAGAAAACAAATATGATTTGCGGACTTGAAAAACTAAATTATTGAATTCGCGCCATTTGTCAACACAATCTTTAAAAAAAAAAAAAAGCCAACACTGCTTCAACCCACAAATTTGGACTGAATGCAATCAACGCAACAATCAATATGACTATATTGACACTGTAAACTGGAAACTTAGATGGTCAAATTTTTTTCCCAAATTAAGTTTTTACATTCAATCTTTATGAGTGCATGTCGTGATGCTAAGACAAAGACCGCACAGCACCCGGACTTGCATCGCGATAAGAGAGCTGTCACGCCCCAGCCTCAGATCGCGATCCACAATTGCATTCGATAGATTACATCATTTTAAACTCTTCATGAGCTACACGGGCGAAATGAATAGTGAGGGACGAAAAACTACACTACGGTATACCATCTTTATCTCATTCTCCTTGATTCTTATACTTTGTGGGTCTGCATGGCCCAGGTTATTAGACACCACCCTTTTACCCCTTCTTTCGCCCTCACCAAATAGACTCGGCGGTGACAATACCAACGACATACAGGCGGAATCCGAGCTGTTTGATCAAACTTTCCAACTCAAACACATCTTTCATCATGGTACTGGCGATCTACATCGAATTCATCGTCGACTAGACATTACCCCGCAATTCCTAGAGAAGAATGAAGCTGCCCTAGAATTCACCAGCGACCCATACTTGGGCGCATCAGCAAATGAGGCTCACAATCATCTTGATGAGTTATGTTCATCTTCAGATTGGCCGACTTCCAAGAATGGCGAAAATCCGTGGACAATACAGCTTCCCATCAAGCAAGGGGGATCTCGAGCCAAGGTCGTTCGCCTCAGTGAGCGCCACGATTCTCATTTCCTTGACTCGTATCTCAGTTACGCCATGAAAGTGAAGGGGAACCCAAAAATGTTGGATTTAATTGGTCTTGAATGGGACCCTGAGACCGAAGTCAGAGTGCCCGACATTAAAGATAGGGATACTTTGGTCTCGCTAGCTACCATATCGTCTAATGCATACGTGAAGATACCGCGAAGCGAAAAAGAAAAAAGCAAGCTGGATTGGGTGGATGTCGGTGACCCATGGGCCCCAGATAAGGAAAATGCAGATATGAATTTTGGCTGGCTCGATAATGGATTGCGAGGACACGTTTTCGTCAGTAATGACTCCAAGACGGTGGTGATAGGTATCAAGGGGACATCAGGGGCGTTTCTCCCAGGTGGGGGAAGTGAAGAGACTTCTGCAAATGATAAAACAAATGACAATTTGCTTTTTCTGTGCTGCTGTGCGCGTGTGGGATATATGTGGACTACAGTGTGTGATTGCTACGAGAAGACATATACTTGCAATCAGGATTGTCTCGAGTCTGAGCTTCTTCGTCAAGACAGATATTACCAGGCCACACTTGACCTCTACAGAAACGTGACAAAGTTATACCCGCCCGAAACCACAGATATATGGGTTACGGGCCACTCATTGGGTGGCGCATTGGCATCTCTATTGGGGCGCACATATGGGCTTCCCACTGTCGCTTTCGAGGCTCCTGGGGAAATGTTAGCTACTCATAGATTGCACCTTCCCAAGCCGCCTGGCATACCAAAACATTTAGAGTACATCTGGCACTTTGGCAATACTGCTGACCCAATATTCATGGGAGTATGCAATGGCGCCTCGTCGTCGTGCTCTGTCGCAGGATACGCGATGGAAACGGCGTGCCACACAGGCCAGATTTGTATTTACGATGTTGTGACAGACAAAGGTTGGCATGTGAATTTGCTCAATCACAGGATACATACTGTTATCGACGATGTCATCTTGGCTTACAATGAGACAGCTCCGTGTGAGGAGCAACCACCTTGCAGAGATTGCTATAATTGGAGATTTACAAGCAATGACGATGATGAACCCGATGAGCCCAAATTTCCCTACCCATTCAAGCCGAAACCTCCCTCAAAGACTCACTCTTCATCCATGGGCATTACGTGCACCAGTGCCCATACTCCGTCATCTACTTCCAGCAGTAGTGTCCCCACCGAGACCCCTAAGAAATGCTTAGAGAGAACATGGTATGGGTGGTGTACGAAATGGGGGAGCGATGATGGCTCTGATTAGACGCAAACACAGAAATAAATGTTAGGCATTCAAAGGCGAGATTCCTGCGCAACCTTGGCATTCATCGTGAGCAAAATTTTACATGGAAGATTAAGAGCGCAGCCGTGTGGAACTTTTCGCATGCAGCTTGATGCCCGGAGCATTCTCTCGCGTATTGCGGTAAAAGTGATGTCACACATTTGCGAGGACTCTCAGCACATTTGTAGCCGGGAAACTGTCAAGAAAGTGCTGAGATTCTAAGTTCTACCTAGACATTCTGCTGTTCGGTCTTTCATGAATGCGGATGACAGAACGGCTACGAAAATTGCTTTTAAGTGTATCGAATTTTGAGCGGCCTACTTGCCGCATGGCCTTCCCTTGATATTTTTATTTTGCTTTTTCCTTCGCACGTAAATATAAAACATCCGTACATCAGAAGTTGTTTGCCTTCCCTATTCGGTGGAGCGGCGAACATGTCGAGACAGCCCGAACTAATCGGGAAGAGAGCTAAATACAGAGAGTGCACAATGAGCCAGCAAACTTTTCAGCCCAACGATCAAATATGGAACAGTTCTTGAATTTTATGTTACCACAGGATAGGGTAGAGGTGAGAATGAGTTTTAAAGAATTAAAAGGTCGTGTTAGTAAATATGCGTGAGTTAGCCTAGACCACAGAAAAAAAATTTCAAGCCGAACAGCAAAACGTGATTAACTCAGCAACCATAAGCAAGCGTGAGGTAGAGAAGAGTGAGCATGTGGTTTTGTATGCAGGTTATACACAGGTAAGTCATTCCCAAATTAGCTAGCTAAGCATCTTGAATGCTCTCAGAATTGTTACATAACACCCAGCCAATTCGCTCGCTTCCCTTCGAATTTTTGTTGCTCTTGCTCATCCACGTATATTCGTTTGACCACACTTTCGACTCGAAACCACAAATCGAGACATACAACCATTGGCTCGACTCAATTTTCTGAAAAGATCTGTTGCTGATTGAGTGAAATAATCACTTTTTTTTTGTCACACTATTTTTTTGTTTAGCAGCAGTGACACAAAACTTTGAAACTCCTCCTATTCGCTTTTTAAATGAAGGTCATCGGTACATTTTTGAACCTTTTCCTTTTGCTGGGATCTACCCTCTTGTTGGTGTTCTTGGTCTTGTCAGGATCTGTGAACCATTTCCCGTTTAATCGCTTTTACTGGGTCAGAGGTGACACCTCGGCCATCACGAATGCATACACGCAGTCAGCTTGGACATTCTGGGGTGTTTGTGACTACAATGATTTTAGCACTTGCCACACTGGTCCAGCTTACCCAATCTCTCCAGTTGATAATTTCGACACCTCCAGCGGTGTGCCAAGTGATTTCGTCGACAGCAGAGACACCTACTACTACTTGTCCAGGTTTGCTTTTGCTTTCTTCCTTTTGGCTCTCGCTTTCTCTGGCTTTGCTTTGCTCATCTCTTTCTTGGGATTCTGCTTCACTGTTATTGACAAGGTTCTTGTGTTCTTGGTTGTGGTTGCTCTCTTTTTTGTATCTGGAGCAGCCGCCTTTCAAACTGCTGTCGTTGTCTTGGCTAGAAACGCTTTCTCCAGTCAGGGTTTGCAAAGCCATGTTGGTGTAAAATCTTTGGCCATTACTTGGGCTGCCGTTGCTTGCTTGCTCTTGGTTTTCTTCATCACTTGTTCCGCCAACATCGCTAACTCCTACAAGAAGCACATTGAGAGAGTTAACGAAGAGAAGGGCTACTCCAACGATGGATACATCCCAGAAAACAGAAATAGTCTGGCTGCGTTGGGTGACAATTCCTCTTTCACCAGGGGTAATGTTGCCGAGAAGAACGATGCTGAAAGCGGTGGCATTCGTTTCTTCCGCATCAAGAGGAACCAAAAACCATCTGATGATGAGAGCGTGTAAACGACTATTTTTCTTCGGAAAATCGGTTCTTTGCAAAACCCCCTCGAGATAAATTAAGCTTTTATATCTGCTTGAAAGTTCTATTCACGGATGATCTCGAAAAACATTCAATATTCCCATCCATTTTTGTTTATGTAATATCAGGCTGATACAGCAAAATCTAATACTTATAATACACGCGCTCAGCGAATTTTTGATTAGTTTCACCAACGATATTTGTCACTTCTTCAGATGCCATGGAGGGCTGCTCATTATAACGATGACCGGAAGAGTTTTAATGCAAGCAGAGCAAGAAATACCTGCGAAGCCAAGACTGGGAGGCTGAAGTTCCCGTAAACATTGCGTAAAAAAGCTGGACTGGATATAGCTTTGGCCACTACCTTGGTACTGCTGCCGCTGCCCTAGACAATTACTCTAATCTCATCAATCTAAAAAACGGCAACCGGGCACGTTGGCTCCAGTTGTTATGCCAGAGTCTTCTGTTTACACCTTCTTTTTGTTGCTCATGGGGTGACTATCCCCGACGCAAAAACGGGCTCGTCGGTACAGGTAATCGCACGCTTTGAAAAAGTGGGGCATGTCGAACACGTGCCCTAAGGCCGATTGATTATACTTCAATATCCAGACAAATTTCGCTTATTCGATAAAAGAGTACGGCAGCCGAACTCTGAAAGAATGATAGACTCGAAAGTGTAAATCGAAAACTGCATTGTTCAATATTTTGAACTTAACGCCCCACAACATTCGCTAGAAAACTACAACAGACTTTTGTGCGGTAAAATATGCATCTAACCGAGCCATCCGCAAAGCGCACGCAGGCTGCCCAATTTGAACAATTTATTTTATCGGTGCAATTTACCTGTGTGTATAAGCCGCCCAACAAACCTGAGAAGCAATCTGGACTCATCAATTATATTCTTCATACTGGAGCAACTTGAGTGTGCTTTCATTCCTGTTGATATTTCTTCATTCGGAACTTCTATAGATTCGAATCTTGCCCGCTCTCCCTCGCCTTAACACCATATGCAACTGGAGGCACTGATAGGTCAACATCGCAACAATTTGTACTCCTTAGTTACTCACAGCACTTAGCGCTTTCTGTCACTCATCTTTCAAATTCAAAATATACAAAAGATGGACGGTAATCACCATCATCATCACCATTTTAGAAATATTTTCAAAAAGGAGGGCAGCTCCGATTCTGACTCATCTTCCCGGTCTCACTTGAATTTGTCCAAGTTATTTCACAAGGAGAGAACCCACGCCGAGCCTGGCCAACAATCAATCGAACATAGTGGGAAAAGCCCAGTCCTTTCTAGAAGCTCGAGTTTGGCCTCCGCAAGAAAAGAAAAATCAAAAGGGCCCCATACTCCACCAACTAAGTCGTCGCAACCTTCACCTGTGAATACCATAAAAAGAAATGACACTAACATCATGCTTCTGAGAGGTAATTCTCTTCGTGGACAATCTGTAAGGAGAGCAGAGACAATCAATCACCTCGATCGGTCTTTGGCTAGCCCGGCGCCTAATAGAAAGCTTTCCAACCATGAAAAAATTGTCTACAACCCATTCGGCTTGAACAAGCTGAATTCCACTGTGCAACATCTGGCTCTGTTTTATTTAAAAGGTGGCCCTGACCAGGGCGGGCGAACCTTGGCCAATCCCGTTGCTAATCCAAACGATTATTTGCCTGAGGATTTGCAGGAAGAACATATCAACTTCTTAGAGGACTTTCAATTCGAAAACATTGAGCGTACAATTGGGGATGGTGGATCGAGCGATGTACGTAAAGTTACTCTTTCAACGAACAAGAAAAAACATTACGCATTGAAAAGATTGAGCCTTTTTAGTAAGGAGACCGATGAAGAGTTTTATAAGCGTGCTGCCAAAGAATACATCATCAGCCACAAACTTTCAAAGCTGCGACACTGTGTCTCCACTATCGCTTTACTCAGACTACAATCTCAAGCATCCATTACTCGAGGATGGGGTATGATAATGGAGTTCTGTGAGGGTGGAGACTTGTTCAACACGATTATCAAGTCGGGATGGAAACGAACACTGCTTACTGAACGTTACTGTGTGTTTAAACAAATTGCTTACGGACTTAAATATTTACATGAGCATGACATTGTTCATCGTGACTTGAAGCCTGAAAATATTTTATTGGACCGTCACGGAATTGCTAAACTATGTGACTTTGGAGTGAGCGACTATGGTCACGAGGAACCAGGAAATTTTGAAAGTCCCGTCAAGCTCTCTACTGCCTACGTGGGCTCGCCGCCTTACTCGTCTCCAGAAGTTATGCATTTGAAGGAGTGCTCTCCCAGTGAACTCAAGAAGAACGCGTATGACCCATTTAAAATGGATTACTGGGGATTGGGAATGTTACTTTTTTGTATCGTTTACTCCGGCGTTCCTTTTCAGCAATCAAGCACGAGTGATGTGCATTTCAGAGACTACAAATTCAGCAGGGACAGGTATTCATCTGATAATCCAGGATTCAAAAATAATTCAGATATGCAAAAGGGGCCGGGTTCCGAATTCAAGTGGGCGGCCCAGTTTCAATCAACGGGCGCTGCTCGTGTTGCCTGGAAGCTTTGTGATCCGTCAACGGCCACCAGATACGATTTGAAATTGTTGTTTCTGGACCCATGGTTCCAGACCCTCGAAATGTGTCTTTATGAGCATCCAGACCAACAGGTAGACCCCTTTGTGCTACCATCCGCCTCGAACTCTCATCAGAATTCTAGGGCTCCTTCAAGAAAGAACACTATTTCTTTTCATAGCAACGATGACTGCGTTCGCAGTACACCCCATACACCCATGCGAAGCATGCTTGATCTAGTTGGTGTCCCAGAGAAAGATTCTGGTGGTAGCTCCGATCACGATACTGAGTCTCTCCATTCAAATTCATCGTTGAGTGCCATACCTTTGAAGATTGCACACGACGATAAGCCTCCTCGTACTACAAGTGAAATGTCGATGCATCTGTCTTCCTCTAATGGCTCAATAACAAAACATAAGTCAATGCTTGATTTTGATAACAACTTAGACAAGGCCTCATCAACCAGGTATAAGGATACCGATTTAAAAGAAGAAAAAGCTACGATATCTTTGGAACCGTTACAGGAGGTTCTCACACAGAGTGAGCTCGCCGATGACTACAATTCGCAGTTCTCAAGGTCAAAAGAAAACTTAGACGACCCAGCAACAGATCATGAAAAGTCATCGCTAAACGAAGGAATCCCCAATTCGAACGACATGGAATTGAAAACAAACATGAAACACAGTCTCCCCCACTTTTTGGATGAAGAGCCTCTTCACGAGAGCTCCGACTTGCAACTTGACGCAAATGGAAATTGTGAGTTGGGCTACAAGATTAAAAAACATCACCATCTTGGAGTCAGCAACACTTTCATGGGAGGGAGTCTCCCGAGACGATGATCTAGGAAGAGATATACGTTACACAATAAATTCTCGCGCACCCACAGAAAAACATTACATATCTCTAGAATCATGTGATATGATGTGTTCAGCCTACTGCAGTTCAGAGGTGCCATACATCTACTACATTCAATATTGGACAATGATTATGTATATTCGTGAGGGCAACCCCAATATATTGAGAATTTTGTACACTTAAGCTTCCAAAGAAACTCTACCCTTAGGGTTGGTGACCTTAACACCGAGAGATTTGGCCTTCGAAACAATCTCAACTCTGTTCTTAGAGGAGACGTTGTGGGCAATCTCAGCAGCGTAAGTCTTGGTGTGCATCAACAAAACGTCCAAGTCGTTGACGTTTCTGACAAGGTAGACTCTGTGACCAGATGGGATCATGTGCTTAGTCTTCTTGTTAGAACCGTAACCAATGTTTGGTTGAGGAATGGTTCCTCTGAATCTTCTTCTGACACACGAGTCAATACCCTTCTGCTTTCTCCAGTTCTCAGCGACTCTGTGGTATCTGTCAGAGTGATGTCTCTTGAACTTCTTGGTGTACTTCTTGACAATCTTAGGAGTAGCCACTTATCTGTTAGTATATCGTTTGTAGAGATTTGAAAGACATCTTGTTTGATGTATCTGGCTAAATTTAACGCTGTTCTGGTTGAGCTCGGAGTGCACAATTTCGGTGATCAGGTTCATCAATGGAATGTTGGATTTTGGCAACATTTGTACATCGATGTAGACGCTGATTATGAGAGATGCAATATGTAGTTATGTGAAAGCGGCCGACATGGCTTAATCCACTGTATAGAACTGAACATACTCTTGACAGTGATCGTTGATAGGTATGAAAGAGTCCTGTGGGAATCCAAACTAGCTAAAAATTTTCGCAGAGGCGCTGTGGGAGAGAAAGTCGCCTTGTACAGGATAATAAGGACGAAAAGAGAGGGCAACAGCCCTGAGAAGAATCACGTGAGTGCGCACTTGTGAACATCATCATAAGCATGAGCTGTCAGCCTAGCGAGAAGTTTGAAAGGCACATGAATGAGAATTTATTGCCCGCCAAAACAAAAACTAACGAAGTCTTGTTTGGTCAGCCCGAGGATTTTTAGTCTGTAAAAAAACGCACATTCAATTTCTCGCCTTATTCTTCGGTGCGCATATCAGGGTCGATGCTTTTAATTGTATGTATCGAGGCACCGCGGACGAAAAGTACGTACTAAACATCGAAAACCTTAACACGCTCCCAGACACCCACCAGGCTCACGGCCACTCTTGAAAAAATATTTACGTATACGTCTGGCTCGAGTTGAACAATTGCCCGTGTGAATGCCGATGACGGTTGCTATATGAATTCTTTTTAATCGAAAGAAATGAGTAATAAGTGAGAGGAAGTGCAAAGCTTCTGGGGTCCTTAGCTCACCTAATTTCCCTAGCGGTTAATATTTTTAGCTACAGGGCGTTTATAAAAATAACTAATTATTGCGTAATGCCGACTAAAATTGTCCAAGTAAGAAATATTCTACAGAAGATGAAAACAAGTTCACAAAACCGTGAAGCTTCGCGCTTTTTAGAGCATAATAGATAAATTCGAATCATTTCTTCCTACCGAGTCCAGAAAGTTTACGTCTGCTTCCGCCGATGTTCGAAAGTTTTAATGAAGTTTAACTCAATGCTTTAGGAAGTTGTGTTTGCATACTTCGCATGCATAGTAAGGTTTTTACGGTCAGGCTCAGGGAAGCGGGAACCCAAGTTCTTGCCCCTCTCCCGGATGAACTGTAGTCTCGAGCCTTTCGGAGTTCGCACCTGATGGGGCGATGACATCACACGATACGAGAGGTTGATGTCAATCTGAGTAGAGGCTTTCATGGGGGGTAACAGCCCTGGGGAAGCTTTCGGAGTAGCAGATGTATAGCACCTACTAGCTTAGATTGATGTTGCGATCTATTATAGGTTCTTTCCTTTTGCAGTTTTTGAGCCCCGGGTGGACGTGCTTCCTGTGGAACATTCATGTTTCGTCCCCTCATTAAAATCCTGCATACTCTCTTGGTCGAACCACGACCACCTCTGCGCCGATCTAACTCAGCGTGTTCAATGTAAACAAATGAGTGTTTTTCGACAACAAAGTCACAAGACGACGCTATTGGACTATTCTATACCCTCAAAAGACTAAATTGTATAAGAAATTTCTGTGAAAAACAGCAATTATGAATCGTATGTATTTTTTTCCGTCTCGTTGATTTTAAAAGCGAAACCGTGACTAACGATTTATGCAACATTGGGGTTTTCTTCTCGAAAACTTGAAATTCTCCATAAATATTTCCAACGCCGATCCCAACTACGAAAATGAGCGGGTAATACTCGTAATGAATGTAGCAGATCTTTCAAAATTCATGAAGAGATACGAGATCGAGTACTTCTATCGTCGAAAAGAGACTTTAAAAAAGAGGACTCCAGTTGCCAAACCCAAAAGAATTCGTCTCAATCTGGCAGGACTGGATGTCTACGTGTGCCGTTGTTTTCATAACCAACAAAAAAGGAAGAAATTGGTGCTCCGTGATAGCTTACCTAGTTCATGTGGCTGTCCCGCCCGCATGACGATTAACTTTCCTCATGGCTATGAACACGCTGCTGGCAATAAACTCAATGTGGATGTTCATGGAGAACAAAAGGTGAAAATTATATGGCTATGGAAACACAATCACAAATTTAACGATCCAACTTCTTTTGTCGATTCGCCTTTATCGTCACATGCGAAAGAATTGCTTAAAGTTGCGGTGCAGACCTATGGAGTCACTTCGCAACAGATTGAACGCATGCAAAGTTTGGAGCTTGAGAGAAAAGAAGAACTGCGCACATGGGAGCTCATGAAAATCAAAAACCGACACGTTCGCTACATAATTAACGAAATTCCTGCGAATCAATGCTTCAAAAAGCTTGTACCTGTCATTGAAAGTTTTGAGAATTTAGCAAGTACAATTCAATAATCCGGCGGGTGCGCTGAATTTACAACAAAATTCAAATCTCTTGACAATAGTTATGACTTGGAGAATTTTAAAACCAGCAAGGGAAGAGAGATTTGGTCTTTTTGCTTCATGTCCGAATGGCAACGAGGCCTTTTGAGAGAAAACTCGAAAATCATTCATCTCGATTCGACTCACAAAACGTGCTACGGTCTTTTCAAAAATGAAAACACCTACTTGTTCACGATTTGCGTGAAGAACCTGAAGACTGGAAGGGGGGCTCCCGCAGCTTTCATGGTGAGTAATGCGGGCAGAGGTCCGGTCATAGCAGACTTTTTGCGAAAAATCGAAAGGTTCACCTCATGTAGACCAGCACAAGCTGTAACTGATTGCGATGACGCTGAAACTGCCGCTTTAAAGTCGGTGTGGGGGTAAGATTTTCCGATAATGTACTGCAGATTTCATGTGGAAAGAGCATTCAAGTTCCAGCTACACAGCAAAGTGAAGGGATCCAATAACAAAGATCTAGAAACTAAAATTTTCGAAGACTGTCAGGGACCCTAGCCTGGTTTGTATTACCCTGCAGGCCTAGTCGGCCGTGTCTTTCAGATACTTGCTCATTTGGGAGCAAGTATCAAGCCTACGGCCAACTCCGTCGCCTCTTCAAGGTATAGACATAAGTAGAGCTGGATCCCCAGTGTATCGGTGGACCCAGTAAGCTAGTACTACATACATTATGGATATGAATACAATGCCATTTAACGTTTACGAACTGGTGTTCGATACTCTTGACCCAAACACACAAGAACTGGTGTTTGAGACTATCGGACATAACATGGAGGTCGACCGCTGGATTGAGACTATCGGACATAACAAAGACTTTCGAAATATCTTAACGAGCATGACTGAGGAAGAGGCTGTTCACAATATGACAACATTTATGAGTGAGTATCGCTCACACACCGATCTCATATCGTACGTGGATAGACAATGGTTTACAAAAAAAAAAATATATCATCGAAGGGCTCAATGACGTTTACATCAAGGGCGAGAATACTAAAAACTTGATTTAATCATTTCACTCAAGATTGAAGCTGCCCCAGTTCTTGGGAAAAACCTGTGATCGAAGACCGGATGTGTTAGCTTATCAGCTTTTCACAGTTGTTACTCCTTCATACAAAATTCAAGAGAAAAAGGTTGAGATCGGCTTCAGAGAAAGAGTATTAGATAAGTCTGAGACCTTGGCTTCAAGCAAGGCAGACGAGCTTACCGTTGAGGAAGTCAAAGCAAGAGTGTCCATTTCAGAAAGGGAGGATTTTACCGTGCAATCATTCTCCGACTCAAGAAAGCATTACTCAGTAACCCTCGAATCTGCACGCGGGACCAAAAACACATGTATATGTCCAGTGTATTCCAACAGCGGATCATTGTGCAAGCATATATTCTTGGCGATAAGGTTTTGTCACCTAAGGTTACTCAATGAAGATACTTTTCTGGAAAGAAGTGTCAGTGACAATGTTACCCTTATAGATGTTGATCAACTTTCCCGGCTGTCCGTAAGTGTCGAGGAGGCAACAAACACCGATTATGTTTTGGAAGACGAGTTTGAATCCGAGTCAATCTTCGAATCATCAAGCATCAGTCTTGGAAACACTCTCACTCTCGATAGCTTATCGGATCAGTCTGGCTTGTCCTCAGATACTAGCATGGAACTCCTTGGAGATATAGAATCTTTGATAAATAAATCCCTGAGTAATTACTCGGTATTGGAAGAAAATCAAGCAGCGAGTTTCAATGATGAACGGAGTTGGGAGAGATGCATCATGAGTCAAGGTCCAAAAGTCAGGCCTCAAAAGTTGCCCCTATCTCCTCCCGATCCGCTAACAATTGCGAGAGAAAATGAAAAAGAAAAATTGAAATCTATCGCCATAGGGACGAAATTGTTCAATGAAGGCATGAAAGAGTTTAATGACTGCCGGAGGAGCTTAATATCTGCGGAGCACATCTACAAATTTGGGAAAACGGTGAAGGAAATGGCAAGGAGCGTCGCCTTAGATATGAAAAGTTCGCGTGCCAAGCAGAGACATTGATACTGTGCCCCCCCTTTCAAACGGGTTGCAGGTTAGTATTACAATCTGATATTGCAATTAAATAGTTTTTCCAAAGAGGAGTGGTAGGCACGATCTCGAATCTACGAAATCTAAGGCATGGCCCGCCCTAAATGGACGGTTTATTCAAAGATTGTTCACATTTACATCTAATCTCGAAATCCTGGGGTGAGCTTACGAGACTATCAAACGCTCTAGTTAATGAATTACGTAGTGGCTAATTTTCTTTTTGAAAATAATTTTGAAAATAACATGTATAAGCTTTGCCTCCGTCTTTTTCCAATTCAGGTCAATTGTACCAGTAGTCTTTTTGGTTGGGTACGACTCAGCTATCACGGTCTTTTATGCCGGATCTGTGCCTAATGTGAGGCTAGCTCGGCAGCCTCCCTTCCTGTGCGTCTATCCGCGGCGTCCTATAATATGATGTTTCTTTGAAAAAAAAAAAATAGTTTTCATGGACTTGTCTGCTTGCGAATGCGCCTCGCTTCTTCTGCTTCGTCCTTTTTTCTGCGACTGCGCTCACTAGCCAAAGGCGCTAGCGAAGCGGGTTAACGCAAACTACTAGTATTGTTACCTTGTTATGTAGGTTGCAAGTTATTTTGCCCCAATTTACCCGATTTTTGTCTTAAAAAATCAGTGTCTCTTCTGTACA